>JAVCKT010026442.1:0-32362 GCA_032273925.1 Rhynchotus rufescens | reverse complement strand
CATGTCCGATACCAAGGCGAACACAGGCCTCTGTGGTGAGGATTTGATAAACATAAGAGTCAGTGCAAGCCAGCGGTAGCGCTGAGAGCACCAAGGGCGACACCGCTCTCTTCCTACCACCAGTCGTGACCCATCTTCTCCACATGTCATTTTGGCCCCATCCATTGCTGTTAATTTGGAAGCAATGACTCACAATTCCTGTTTTCCTGAGCATTCAGATCAACTTTGCAAGGAAACTTGTTGTGTTTTCCTCTTGGCATAGCTTAGCTGCCGGGTAGGAACAGGAAAGACAGGAAGAGGTAGAAAATGGAACAAAAAAAAACCCACCACCAACAAAAAAGGATAAACAGTGCTGTTAACTGCTCCCCAGCATTGCGAAACACTGCTTTTCCTCCTAAGAGTGGTGGAAACCAGCCCAACAGGTCCATGCAGGGGATCGGCCACCACTGCAGGGCCATGCCAGGTCTCTACTCCCACTGAGCTGGATGCTGCTGTGTTCCTGCAAACCAGTGGGAAATGGGAAAACGTGGGACAACTGGGCACTGCCAGCAGCCTCTGCCACCAAACGTCCCCCTCCTTCCCAGTCCCGGGATTACCATTAGGAAGGAAATAGAAGTCGTGGCTCTGAAGCGTTGATGCTACAGACACCGTTGAAGATGGGACCACAGAGCATCACAGTTTGTGCAGATGCAAAGGCTGTTTTCTCCTTCCTCTGGAGACTTCACAGCACAATATCCCAATCCCACAGGTATAACCCCAGCAAACGAGCCTTGGGGGAGCTTTACCATCCGTCAGGAAACACACAAGAAAACACAATGGAAAGAAAAGAAAGTCACTAGCAAGTCCTGCATGAAACGGAGCGATGCTCATGTGCGCGCTGCCCAAAGAGCAGGAGGCACCTCGGTGTCCAAGACCGCTCCCGTCGGCTGCTTTTCCTTTCTGAGCAGTGTCACCTTTCCTGGAGACATTGCAGAGCCCATAATAATTCCTATGAAAACTGACATTACTTCATTTCCTCTGGCAAACAAGCGCTCTATCAGCCCCTCCTTCCCCATCTTGCCGGCTCTCATAAGCCCCGCTCAGATCTCCAGGAAAGGGGTAAGGTCAGGAGCAAATGCCTGGATTTCTCCCAGATTAAGCAGCCCCTGAGGGATAATTCCAACAGAAAGCATTTACAATATTCTTGGTATTAAATTCTTTTGGCAAAGATCAAATCTGTTAAAGTTTGCACTTTTGTTTTGCAAACCTCTGAAGTCATTTCTTTCCCAAGAGCTGCTTGCACTGACCGAATTTGTGGGAAAAGGGAGATCTCACACACACACACAAAACTCAACACAGCTAAAGTGGGGACTGGGGCTATGGCTCCGATGCTCATCCCAATGCTCATCCCGCTCCAATTCGTTGCTCTTCAGGGCAGCAGAGTTAAGCACAACATTAGAAAGGCAGATGGTTGGAGGCTGCTGCCTTTGCCACCCCAGCTTCCCAAGATTAATCCTGCTTCAGGCAAACCCTTATCTAAATGCAAACAAAAAAACTAAACATGCAATCGGGCAAATATCTTTAAAAAAAGTACAATGTGGCTGGACAACAGTTTTATGAGGAGCAGCTGGTTTATCCCCAAGATATCCAAACTATTTCTTTCGGATTCCATGAGCTCTCTGAGGAGGTTGACAAGAACCCATTAAATCACCTTGCATTTAGAAGCTCCATCTATTTAATTTTGCCTTTCCCCCCTTTTTTATTTTTTTTCCTCATTTTTATTTCCTCTCTTTACTGATGCTGCAGACAATAAATTTCAGTCACTATATTGGATAGGGAGCAGCTCCTCTATTAAAATGCCATCAGTATCAGTTCTCTAGGCAAGGAGTTCAGAGACCAAACAACTTTGCTTTTAGGGTGTTTTTTTTTCCCCTCCCGTCTCTTTTCAGCTTTCCCTTTTCTTGAAGGGAAAAGGACCCTGTGCTCTCAGACTGGAACTGATAAAAAAAAAAGTGCTAAGGCCTAAAGGGTTAAAGGCTGAATGAAACACTGTCTCCAATCCTGAAGAAAATTACTTTTTCTACGACCAAATGTGAACAAAACAGTAGCTGCAAAAGACACTGGATAAAGGGGAAGAATCGCATTTTTTTGTGCTTTTTTGTGTGCCAACTAGAATGCAACCCACTTCCATCCACCAAGTTTTTATAAGCTAATGAATCAAAAACTTCAGGGAAAACTCAGTTAAAAAAAATATTCAAAAATCAAACTTCAAAGTCCAGCCCGAAAACTCTTCCAAAGGGCCCGGAGCAAACTTCCAATTCAGAAGCACATCCTCAGTGCAGGTACGATATGTCTGTGCTGGGACCCAAATCAAAGGCTTTGCCTTACGACATCAGATATCAGACCGGTGTTACCAGCCAAGCACAAAAGCAGCTGCTCTATCAGTTAAGGCAAACGGTTAAATAGGAGTTTTTTTGTGTGGCAAATGCCTCGTTTGGGAGATTTTAAAGTGAAGTAAGAACCACTAGCTCTTGGGTAACTGCTGAGAAGGCAAATCCAAAAGCGTTAGAAAGAGAATTCAAGGCAGCCAAGACATTAGGCTATCGAAAACACTTCAGCTTAAATTAAAAAATAAAATATGTATATTCCCACTGCTGTGATTTTATACAGCAGGAACAGCATGGTGGTGACTTCAGGCCACATAAAGCCCTTCAAGATATTTTAAATGGTTGAGATGATTATTCTTGAAGCCATTTAGCAGTTTCCCATCCTTCAGCAACTGAAACGGAGGCTCCTTCGGCACTGCAAAGCTCCCAGCGCCCCAGCCTCTGCCTTGTCTTTAGTGGGACCTCTCGTCTGGGGCAAACGTGCAGAGCCAGGTCACAAATAACTCAGCTCTCACTGTTGGCACTTGAACAGCATCCAGGAAGGAGCTGCAAACAGCTTCAGCCAAGCCGGGTTTTTCTTTCCTTTTATTTTTCTTTCCTTTTTGCCTTAACTTCAGTTGCTCTAACTCCGAATAATCTTGTATGCTGCTTAATTATTGGTACCATCTCGGATCATGGGCCCTCAGTAATACCCTGTGGGGAAGGGATCTACAAATTAATATGGGAGAACTATTCGCAGTTTCCTTTAAAACATAACATTCAAGCTGCATAGTTAAACTCCCAGAGGCCAGGAAATGAAAATATTAAATATTCTAATAACAACACTAAAGAAGTCATGTTTTAATATATAGACACATATATATGTATATAAAATCTTTTCAATCTGATTTTTTTCCTTCTTAGTCTTTTACCCTTAAAACAATTCCTGCTGAAGCTAAGATTTGATGTAAAGGTACAATGGATGCAACCACTGCTTCAGAAACTAGTAGTCTGCAAGTTCTGATTTTGTTGATTTTAACTAGACAAGCTTAGTGTCACAGTCATGATATACATTACCTGGAATACATAACACTGTATATACACCTAATAAATGAACTTTTGCAGAGGAAGTTCCAAAGAAAGATTAAATTGACATCTTGTTCAATGTTACTCCTAAAAATAAATAAATAAAGCAACTAAACTAAAGCAAAACCTGATAAGCAAAACCAGTTCCTGCGATGGAGCCTTCTTCCCACAGGCTTTTGGTTTAAATCTACACAATTAAGAGATCTGCACAAGTATGAGGATTTCAAGCCACCTGGGGAATCCCTCCCAACTCAAAAATTCAATTTTGCCACCCTGAAATCTAGCAAGATCCATAACTGAAGTTGGCAGATTGACAGGACCATGAATGCAACACAACAAAACTTAAAAATTAAAGCAAACAAAACTCTCATTTCAGACCTGTCTCACAAAATGAAACACACTCTTCCCTTTTTTTTTTTTTTTTAAATTTAATTCAAGGCAAGTTTTCCCAACACAAGCCAAGAACAGATGCAGTGAGACAGAGTTCGTTTGGCAGGAGCAGCCATTTGGTCCGAAGCTGCGACAGCCAATTCAAACATTATAAACTCAGACTAAGATTTCCCGAGCATGATGCAGATGCATGGACTGCATTAAATCAGATACTGTTGGACAGTTTTGTGCTGATTTGTCTTTTTAAAAGAGGGGGACAGGCTAAGCATCAATAAACTTGAAAGGGAGTTGGGACGTTTCTGGAGAAGACAGAGCAGCAAGGTCTCCAAAGACGGGCAGACGTTCACTGCACGGCCTTGCTGTAGGCACCTCACTCAAACTCTTTTACATTAGTACTAGAGGAAAAAAAAAAAATGGAGGCAAAACGCACTAAAATTTGCTGACATGCATTTCAGAGACTATTCCCAGGAGTAATTCGGAGCGAGCTCATGTTCAGCAGACGGCAGATTTGGCCTGATTCATAACAGATTTTTTGACTGGGCCTTATATCCTCCTCAGAAGTGAGGTTTAGGGTCACGGGGGTTACTGAGATCCCCTGACACAAAAGCTGCCTGTATTTTACTCAGTAGTAAAATACACAGTCGTTGTTGAGCTCCTGCCAGGCCATCGAGAGACAGCATTTTGCTGGACCAAATGTGTCACTAGGATTAAATCCTCTGTCCTTTAACAACTGAGCTTTCCTTCAACCTGCTCCTCACACAGAAACTTCAAGTGCAAAGGGAGCCAAACATACAACTTTGGCTCATTTTCTTGGAAAAAGAGGAATAAAACCCAGAAGGGCAGCGAACCACTTAAGGAAGAGTACAGACTTACAATAAACACATGTATTAAAAAATAAAAATAAAAAAATAAAAAATTGAACCATAGACTTTGACTGCTGCCAAAACAAAGTATCTGACCTCAACCTTCAAAGACAAGGATATTCAGAAATAACACTGACTCTCATATTACTCATCCCTACTATTCTCAGTTGCTACCATTCATACAGGCCACCCAAAGTTAAGAGACCTCCAGAAACATGTTCACCTCAAAGGGATATATTAAAAACAAGCCCAAGGCAGGCTATGTGGTTGAAACACATAGCATCCATCAGAAGTGTTGTATATGCCATTTCTGAATTGCAACAACCACGTTCATCTGGTTATAATTTACAAATTAGCACAAGGTAAAAGAAGAATTTCCTCTCACCTTGAGCTGAAATACCAGATATTTTTCCCAGAGTTAACTTCCCTTCTCCCTAGCCATTCAACAGTTGATATATTCTTTGTGGTGACAGTGTATTTTTAGTAATTATTTAAGCTGATAGCTCTGCTTCCCTTTGCTTAAGGGGTAGCTTAATATTCATTAAACCAAAATTGCCACTCAAAAAAATCTCCAAAAACTCAGTTTTCTGCGCCCTGTTCACACAGGAGGGCAGCAAGCAGAAGGCGGCAAACACACAAAACTCCTCCCTTCCTCAAGTTTGACAGCATTTTTTCCAGTTAAAATAACAGGATTTTAGTCATATTTTGACAGGTGTGTTATCGTCTTTGCACAAAGGCCAGCTAAAGTCAGCTGAGATTTAATAAACTCATTTTCCAAGTGCAATCCCCTCCCCAGGACCTAGGGGCACGCCGTGCTCTCCTACGCTTTCCTGCAAACACTTGCTAAGGCAGCTCGGTTTATTGAAACGCGGAATAAATCACTGCAATTTGAGAACTCCCATAAAAACCCAGATGGGTATTTACAGCGGTAGCGTGGACAAAATCACTGGAGTGATACCACTTCGACCAGGATTAAGTAATGCAGGTCCTTGAAGGAGGCAGCACTGGCACAGAGATCCCCTATGGAGAGGAGTCCTGGAGCTGGGACACAGACCCCTCACTTTCCCAAGGAAAACTGCAGGCTCTGACTCAGCCGGTTCTCCGGCTCTTCCCCGCTGGCCAGATGAGCACTTTAATGAGGTAATACAGGATGACTCAAGAGCAGCATGAGAGCCCATTAATTACAGCACCTCTCCCGTCTGTGTAGTCCTGCCCGTACGGGCCTCTTCCAAGACTTCCCTCAGCTATGACTGTGCGAGAGACGTTAGCAGAGACGGAGCATGACGGTGCTTTAAACACCGCGGTGTGGGAAATGCAAAAACAAGCCAAGCCCTGCCGCTGAGGCCTTCTTCCATCAGAGCCTAGCTAAGGAGCCCCATCTTCAGCGTAATATCCACATCCAAATACGACCAGGCACCTGGCCGCCAAAACAGACAAAAAGTCCAGGAACTACTTCTCAGAGGACTTCAAGATGTTACATCATGTGCTTCATGTGCTTTTGCAGGGCAGTAGACATCCTTAGCTGGCCCAGTTCCCATCCAGATGCGTCTGGGCCATTAAGGGAATGCTGCCTTCCAGGCCACCAAAGGCCCAGGAGGCCTTTGAGGTGGCCCAGGAGGGGACACCTCCAGCCACCTCAGGCTGTGCCCTAGTACATGTGGATCCAAGCCCAAAAGTTGGGCTTTCTACACATCCACCCGTGCCAGGACAGCCTACAGCAGTATTTTTAAGGTCTCCATGGCGCACTGTGGCGAGCATGGCAGTGGCACGCACTGCTCTACCACAGAGCAGCTGGGAAGCAGCGTCTCTTACAAGACGCTTCTCTCCCTCACCCTCTTTCTAAACACTGAGCAGTTTCCCAGGGGGAAGGGAAACAAAGGACAGTTTCATCAAACAGGTTTAATGTCATAGGGAACATCACGTAAAGCTACATGCAACAGAAAAAAAAAAAAAAATCACAATGTTTGTTGTTTGGGGCCTTGGTTTGGGCCTAATAGAGCTTTTCTCCTCACAAAGCATTACCTCACCACGAGTCAAAGCTGCTTTCTTCCTTTCAGGCCATAGACTGCAACCCTCCCCATTCCAGAAAGAGAACAAATAAATAAATAAATGAGACATAGTGCCATGAGCTGGTATTTAGTAAACTGTGGCTTAACCTATCCCAACAGCACATCAAAATTACCCCATATTCTAAAGGCTACCTATGGTCCATGAGTCAAGACTCACATGGCCATGAAAAACAGGGACCTCTGGGCTGCCACCATGTCTCCTTCCAGCCCTTCCCAGCTGCAGGCTCCTGCATGATGCTTCCAAATCCTTCTGTCCTTCTCCACCAGCTCCTTGGCCACTCGAAAAGCTGGGTCCAACTTGGGGCCAGGTCTGTTCCCACCTCATCTTTCCAACTGGGGTTTTCCAGACGTCAATGAAAGCAGCCCCTGACACGAGAGAACACCTCCTTCTCCTCTTAAACCCTTTTATTTTATTTTATTTTTTAATTCACAAAAAGATCAACCAACTAAACATCACTCCACAGCATGGGCCTCACAATGAAATGGACTGTCCCACGTCCCTGGGCCAAAACGCTGACCTCAGTCACAACTGGGTGGCAAATACTACGTTGCGCCCTGGAGGAGACACTTAACTGGTGCCACTAGGAAGCGTGTGTTCTGCCAATTACAAAATTAATTAAAAAGTCATGTCAGGTCACTCAGTTGGAAAACAATCATTTTGCTTTGCAGCGTTAAACGAGAGATGGTGCCACATCTTCATCAATATGCAAATTGCACTGGATCGTTTGGGGCTCGCCCAGCTATTCCACTGCTGGCGGGTACCCAAGACTAGTTAACGCGCTTCTCGGAGGCGAGATAGATGAGTATGGCCTTGCAAGGGCCAGGCCGGTGACCAGAAAAGCACAGCGGGTTAAGATGGACGGCAAAGGGCTCCCTTGGGATGCATTTACAAGATCTGCGATAAGCTGCCCAATTTGCCTAGGCAAGTATAAAGTCAAATACAAGTGAAACACCAACTACTGTCCGCTTCCCTCATCTTTCAAGAGAGTTAAAGAGGACAATTTCATTAGTAAAAACAATGCATACTTCATGAGCAAGCATAAGGTACAGGATTCCTTCAATCAATCCCTATAAAGAAAGGAAGGAATTGACTCCTCTCCAGACAACACAACCAGCTGAAGGAGTTTCACAGAGGAAGGTCTTTTCTCCATGAGCAAGCAGCAGAACCCATTGCTGGAGGAGCCAACAGCAGTCAAAAACCAAGCACAGCCCACGGAGAACAGTAGGTTCACAATATTATGAAGAAGCTTTTAAATCTTTAGAAAAAACACTAAAGCCCTGAAATGGGCACCTGAAGATGTTGCCAGACTTATCCAGAGCTTGGAAAGAACAAGTCATTTCATGTATATATTACCTGGGATAAAACTCCCACGTATTCCCTTAGAGCAAGGTTCGTGCCCTTTCCCTGATCACCCCAGGGTCTGGGATACCAGACTAACCTCAGTTCAACGAGCTGATTGTATAAAGTTTCGCTGAACTTGCACAGTAATTTCAGTGGGTAAAATGATACACATCCCCTCCTATCCCATAAACAGTAACTCAGCTTTCTCCCAACCCAAGTATGGTGCCATTTACAAATAGGTAACCCCCAGTCTCTCCCACATTCATCAAGAATGCATTTGCTTAGTTTTCCCCATATGATGGGCATCCTCCTCAGGACTCCCCCGCAGACTACTTCAGCTTGGCCTCTGCAACGTGACAGATGAAATCTAGACTCTACAGGAGTCTACACTTTCATCCCCTTTCTACAACTTGTATGTACGAAAGCATTGACAAGCATTACAGCTTGACAGCCACACACGCATTAGTTTTAGGGAGGGCAAAGATGAAACAGAATAAAAAATAAAGAGAAAAAGACACTTGTCACCTTGTTTCTCCATGAAACATCTGCAGTTCTGAGATATAACTGCAACCAGAGCAGCCACACATACTGAACCAATTCTTATTAATCTGAGGACCATCACCATTACTTTTGGTTAGACAACAACTTCCCCATGAAGCACAAGAAAATATATTAGCTCCCAAGGAACAGTGTAGAGACTTCATATATTGGCATGTATATACAGAAAAAATAATGCACACATTTATGCATGCATAATGTCATATGCATGCATATGCATACGTCATGCTATATGCTGACATTTCCTTATCAATGCCCTGATGCTTCCCGAGGCTATGCGATGTCACAGGCACTGATATGTAAAGAATCTCACACCCACACACGTGCCACCCTCCTTGTCACGCAGGTATCTTGTACTACTGCAAATCCCTGGAGTTTTCCATGTTAATTCCCAAGCTGTTGCCAGCTGCCTTGACCTGGCTCCATCCTCCCGTTTCAAAGAGCCCCCTCAGGGCCCGCTCCAGATCCCGTTGCTGATGTGCACATCAGGCCTTCTGCAAAGAGAAGCAATCTTGTTGCAGATGCACTGGGATCAGTTTGCATCTCATCAAAGCACAGAAGGTTTAAATCTTCCCTTTCAAAGCCATAAAAATAAATATATGTTATACAAATCCCTCCACTTAAGAGCTGCACAAGACAGCTGATTAAAACAAGTTTGGTCGCTTTGCAATGGTGAACAGGCAGCCCTCCGCCGCCCCAATATCACGCACACTCACACAATTAGAGCAGCTAAAACAAATAAATCAGACTTGCCTCTCCGAGCCATAACAAAGCCCAGAAGCCTGCAGACTCCAAGCAGCGTTAGAGGGAGCGTTATCATTTTTGCACAGTTGCAGGGAGCTCTGTTTATATCAACACGCTCATTGTTCCTGCTGCAAGTGCATGCACTGGATTATCTCTGCTATCTCACTCACTGTCCTTGAGACGCAGCCCAGGGGCTCCCGGCTCTGACACCGCTGCCCCACTCCAGGCGAGCCTGGCTAAGGCTGAACTTCGCCAGAGGCCCCTGCAACCAGGATTTCGCAGCCTCGCTGGGTTTGTTCCTGCTGCATGCTTCTGAGCTGCTGACACTGCAGGGAGAAGGCAGAAATCAACCTGGCCCTGCTCGCAGCTCGGCCAGACCACGCTCCACAGGGCACCCACTCCACTTGGTGCACGCCAGCACCCAAAGGGAGTCACAGCAAAGGGCTAGAAACACCAGGGGGGCAGTGCGGGAAATGGGCTGCTGCCATAATAGCACTTCTCCAAATAAACCAACAGGCATAATGGCATTTTTCAGCCAAAACTTTTTTTTTTTTTCTTTTTGCTAGTCCAAAGCTTTTATTTCAACCACCCTCTAGCAAACCACACAACACTGCAGCAAAAGCCTAGAGAAGAAAGGTATTCGCAACTAATTTGAGGTCATAACAACTCTCTGTACTCCAGACTTTGGAGCAGTTGGCAATGAGGAGCAGCAGAAGCAGACCAACACTCAACATCTCATGTGAACACTGCAGACAGTCTCACATTTTCTAAAAATTTGCTATGCTTCGCACAGCTTTTTATTTATTTATTTATTCAGAAGCTACTTTCATTACCTATTTTACATTTTGATATGGCTTTTATGGGTCTATCTTGCTTAAGGGAATGACATTTTCATTGTCCCTTTTTTATTAAGTACTAGACTTAAAGCTCTCACATTTTTAATCAACTGTCTATATTAATTTCCTCTGCAACTTAGACTCCGTTTATTTGTATCAGTTTCTCAGGCTATATTCCCTCTTGCTGAATAAGGCTCAAACGTACTCATTTCCTCATGATGGATTATTTTAATTAGATTCTACTTCCTTTGAAGTGTATGTCATCTCTGGACGGTTTCCACCTCTTTTGGAGTTTCACCTTTCGCATTACTTTGCCAGAGCTCAGTGCTGCATTCCTAAAACAGAGCCCTCGCCAGCCAAACTCCCAGCAAGAGCACACAGGAGCACTTCAAGTATCTTCTGATCAACAAACATTCCGTTTTGCAAAACATACTGGTTTATCTGGTTTCACTGCTGAATCTTGGGCTACGTTCTGAACTGGTTTAGGTGGTTAATAACATGCTAGAGGCATACCTTGTGAATGAAATTTTTGAAGACCAGATATGATTTGACCAGATATGAAGGCCAAGATATGATTTTCAAGGGTGCCTACTGCATGCTAGGCACTTTCCAAATCTCCACTGCCTAAAAAGAGGTCTTAAACCAGGGTTGGAGGGGAACAACAAAGACAACCACAGTGCTCAGCAGGCTGCATTAGAGGCATGAAGGTGACTGCTGCGAGGCTGCCCACCAAACACACAGGTCTATCCCCAAAGGGAAGGGATGTAGAGGGAGGATTAAATGGGACAGAGCCACATAGAGCCACATAGAGCTTTAAAGGTGGTGGCAAGAGGCTTAGCCGTTGGTATGAAACGGGAAGCCAACAGGGGAATGGCTGGTTCAGGAAGATGCCTGATCCTGGAAAGGACTCCAGCAGCATCACCCTCAGTGGACACATGGGAGAAGATGCAGGAATGTCCAAGACCAATTTAATATTTTATACCACAGATGCAAAACTCTGATATGTATTCAAGAACAGACGAGACAAGAATTATGTAGGATCAGAGGAGAGCAGCTCTCAGACTCAGGCAAGTCTCTGAGCTGAGAAAAGCGAGAGGCTGGACACGTTTGCAAGTTAAACGTATACAGCTGGTCACACTTCTGCTCTTCCCTGTGTGTCCATTTACAGTGACATAGCTGACTGTGCCAGATGCTCTTGTGGCCCGAACAACTCCTAGAGTTTTGCTTTATACATTTATTTGGTCTTTATTTCTACTGTTTCATGGTAGAGAGCTTTCAAGCCAAATAGGCACCAGAAATTGAAGTGCCAAAAACAATCGAAATTTAAAAAAAAAAAAAAAAAAAAAAAAACCCACAACTATAAGATTTCAATGGAAATATCATGATATGCTCCGTATGTTCTGAAAAAGATCAAGGCACTTCATTTTTGTCTCTCTCTGTTACTGATTTCCAAAGATATTTTGAAGTTGTTTGGAGAGTGCATCCAGCATGACTCTATTCTGAAAACTTCCCAGAAAAGATTTGATATTAGTAAAGCACTTTACCACTGAAGTCTGAGGTTTGTTCATAAGCTTCCTTAGGAATAAAAAATAAAGAGAAAAGAAAAAAAAAGAAAAAATTAAAAAGCAAACCATATTTAGCCTAGACATCCTTGAGCACAACCAAATCTGTAGGATTAAATCTGACTCTGGGAGCCCAGCTCAATACATCCTAAATCATCATTCATATAAAGGGGAGCTACTCAAAACACTTCTTGAAATTCTTTCTTCAGACTAGCAAACAAAAAGCTGAGATTCCTAAATCTCCAATCATTGTTTTTAAAAATTCCTAACTGTCTGCACTTCCCGAAACCCTGAACACACGTTGCCTTTCAACCAGCCCGTCTGCATGGAACAGCTCCACAAGGACAAGGGATCCGTGGTGGACAAGGGACTCTTGTTGTCAGTCTGCAAGGGCAGGGAAAGGATGCACCAAACAGATCTCAGGCCCTTCAGCTCCGAGGCAGAAGTAATTCCAGCTGACAAGCATTAATATGCTAAGCTTCCATTTCAATTAGCCACCTCTGCACTAACTAATTTCACCAAAACAGCCAAATTCGACACCACCGCTTAGCATGTCTTGAAGAACTGGGGTAGCTTAAAGGGTTAACACAGCAAATTTCTTATGATGCTGCTTAAATTAAATAAAAACAGCAGATATCCACTTCCGCAGCGCTTCCCCACGTGCATTTCAGCTTCATTTTTAGTAATTACCATGTTAGAATGAAAACAGAAACTTTCCCATTAACCACAAGTAGATACATTTTAACAGTTCAAAAGGAGGAAGCCCAGACATAAATCACTGCTGCCTTGCAAGCTCAGTAAATGGAAGAGTCACACAAACTCAGCAAAAAAAGCCTTGCATCAACAATTCTAAACTTTTGCCCATCAGATGTAGACTTGTCCTGAAATGCAAGACAGACTTTGCTCCTTCCCCCCATGCAGAGCCAAAAAAAAAAAAATTCCACACTCCGAAAATTAAAGCCTGCTGCGTTATTCTGCAACATGGTATAAAACACAACAAACAGCCAAATCTATCTTCCCCCATCCCTTCTCATTAAGGTTTTTTTTTTAAGAGTATTTTTAATTTTTTTTTAAACAGTAATACAGTTGCAATTCAGCCGCCATCTCCAAAAGCCAAACAATTACGCCACAATAGGGGTATTTTGTTCAATCAAAAAAATCATCTAATGAAAAACTATGTTGGTGGTTGAATCAGTTTCCTTTAGGAGGAGCTGGCTGTAATCTCAGTGGGACTTGTGGTTTCAGCTATTCATGCTGCTCGTAACAGTCTCTGTTTTTTCTCAAAGCAACGTAGCCCAGCAACACAGAAAAAGCTGTGATTAACTTCTTCTGAGATACAAGATGTCATAGCAATGCAAGTTGCCTCTTTACTGAAGAGAACCATAAATCTCAATTGCTCCGTCTTTATTGCACAGCCATCTCGCATCCCACAGGAGACTACGGGAAAGCTGCAAGTCACCAAAATCCTCTTTTCATAGAGAACAAGTTGACTGTGGGCTTGCAAATCTTAGACCTTCAGGGCTGCAAGAAACCGTATCTCTAGGAGCCTAATCAATAGTTTCTGCTCCTTGCCAGCCACAGGAGAGCTTTAAAATTAATGAGCATTATATTAGCTGACTTTACTTAATGAATAGCTGTCTACCAATACAGGAAAATTTCCCTTTTATTTGTATGCAAACATCTGCATGCGAGGGGACTGGACGGGAACATCTCTTAATCAAGTCTTAAATAAATTGCAGTCTCTTAAAATGATGCACAAGAAGCCAGAGTCAATCCCACTAAAATCAGAAAAAAAAAAAAAGGAAAAATATGTAAAAGAGAAGGTGTCACATCTCCCACCCAACATGCAAGGACTTTGTCAAACCTTGCAGTCAAGTTCCTCCAGAAGAAGGGCAAAACACACTTCTCACTGGCATTCCTGACCTAAACCAATACTGCCAAGCCTCGTATGAGGTTCCCTAGTCTTGGTCCAACCTCTCAGACTAACAGCTCTACCCTGCAAGCATCTAGGCTCCGTCATCCCAGACATGGAGCAATTCCCACTTGAGCTTCAGAGCACAACTGGGCCACCTCATCAAGACAGAGGTCTTGGGACCAGTGCTCAGTTCACACCACCTCACGTCTTGTGCTCCTCAAAACATCTCAGACTCCAGTTTCACACGCAGCAACGTTGCCTCTGTCTTACCCAAGTGCTGAGCCACAGCCAGTGAGAAGTTGCACCAATTTAAGAGCAATCTTAAATCAGTATTTCAGCTCCTTCAGGAACTCAAGATCCTCAAGATCCGAGGTGAATGTCAAGCGACGTTAAGAAACCATAGTTTCAAATGGAGGCTTTTCTTTTTGATAAGGCATTTGACATGGCCTCTTTTCATGTCTCTGGGCAATTCTTGCCCTGCTTTCACAGTCCTGCACTCAAGGGCTTCCAAAGTGCCCTCCAGCAGCAGTTATTTATTATTGCTTTACCCCAAAGTATTTCTCAGAGCTCAGCCACTCCCCAAGCAGCCAGGTGCTGCAGAAATGAGACAGAAAGAGGCCAGTCCCTGCTAGCAAGAGTCACAAAATAGCTAATTTAAAAAAAAAAAAAAAAAAAAGAGGAAAGAGAAGGGCATAGAGAAATGCTTAGGGGTAAGAAGCACAACTTCTACCTTTGGCAAAGTTTCCTAAGTATTAATAAATAAACCACACACACCATGGAAGACAAATAAATAAATAGATTTGTCACAAGTATAGTAGCACTGAAGAAATATCTACCTCAGAAATATCACTACTAGGAAAGCAACCCTTTAGGAACCGGCCGTCGGCTCCTAATGACAAGTTCTGCTCCTCCCAGGCCCCATCATGAAACAGAGGGTGGCTGAGGTTACCACACGGTGGTAATAATCAAATTTAAGGAGATTATAATCATTATAAACTAATCAGGGTAGAATTATATATTTTTAATTAGCAGCTGCTGTGTGGTTAAAGCACTAGAATCCCCCAGCTGTTAACTGGCAAATGCAACTCTGAAGTTTAAGGGCAAAACACATTGTTTGAAATGGAATATATATTAAGAAGTTTTTTTAAATGCTTCAAAAAAAAGATACCATACACTGTAAGGCGTCGTTGTATTCTTTTTGCTTTCAGTTCAAATTCTTGTATTAAATCTTACAGTGAATGTAGGTTAAGTACAAAAAAGGAATCATTTACAATACCTTTCACACACTGTTTCTTCAAATCACTTAATAGTTAACTCTAAATCCTCCAGCATTTGATATAAACACATAATGTTTGTCTACTTATTTTAAGCCTAGAAAAGGATGCATTTCTGCACTGCCTGAAGAGGTATTCGGTGCATAAATAATAGAAGCTACATAAAACTTGCCATTTGGATTTTCTTGCAACAACACACTTTAATCCAAGATTCCCAAGTACAGAACCAGACCGCTGCGGTTTCCCTAACTAGTCCTGTTCATACTGTTGTGTTTTTAAATCATCCTTCAGTTGCATTTTAATTGAGAGCCTTTTGGCACTATCGCAGAGACTCAGTGGGCACCAGTCCCCAATGAACTTGTTTTGTTTGAAAACAAAGCAAAACCAACAGGCAGTTTGTCTGGGGAAAAAAAATAAAAAAAAAAAGCTGATTTCACTGACGGGTGTCCAGTTACAAGAAGGTTGATCAAGGCCTAGAGCTGCTTGCCAAAATAGCTGCTCACTAAGCACCCAAATTTGGCAGAAGTCTGTTAAAATAACCCAAACAGCAAAGCAGTCGGTCTTGTCTTTGAACACGTTCCTCAAGTTTCCAGCATTAGATCAGCTTCCTTGTTTCAATCCAACAGGATTGTGAAATTCTGACGGAACAGGGGCTACCCTGCTCTCTTGAATATCGTCCCGCTCTGGATTCACTTGCAAGTACTCACACATGTTGCATTAACGCTTACTGAGCAGTATCTTAGCAGGATATTGTGGAGTATCAGCACATTTTTTGCCCCCTATATCACCGCATTTACCACCAGCTTTCACTGCCATATCTTCATCCTTCTCAAGGAGTCCCACCAGGGACTTGCTGATGCTTCTCAGCCTCAGCAGGCTATCAGTATTTTGTACCTGCTCCAGCACATCTCTTATCATGGTAGAGGTATAGATCTTGCTACTAGGGAGGACAAATATCCTTAGAACCATTTATTTCCGATAAAACCATTTCCTCTCAAATACCAAGACTAACTACTGGCTCTTAACAGAAACTTATTTCAAGCACTAGCCTATCCTAAGTAAAAATCACTGTCGTCTCTACAGATTTTGACTAGCTACCAGGAAAAGAAGACTCGAAAACTGAACAGTAATTATTTGACTTAAAGATCAAATACTCTCCTATGGAATCAGTGTAACTCAGCCCCTGCAGTGAAAAAAAAATAGGTCTCTCTGAAAAGCCAAGACATTGCAGGTAAGTCAGCTGGTCTTGCAGATGGATGCTGCCATCAAGACTGTCCTCATCAACACCAGGAATCTTCTTCATCTGAAACACCACGAATGTTGCTGACGTACTGGCTTGAGCCCGAGGCTATTGGCGATGGAGGCTGCACAACAGACGAGCTACTCTCTACACTTTCCACTCTAAACAGAGAACATAGCCTGAGAGCAAGCCTAAAATATATTCAGGAGAGGAGGGGGCCTAAAAGAGAGCAATTACACACGAAACACTAGCATCACAGGCAAGGTACTTTAAAGTCACAAAGACAGATCCATCACAAAGGACACCAGCTCTGACAAGAGATGCACAAGGTAATCAAAGAATTCCACAGAGCTGTGACACTGAAGGGTCCCCACGCAGACAAAAAATGGACTAAATTAGTTTCTTATAGCACGACATAGCTGCAGATTCCTAGAGGCTTTGACTTTGCTTTACAGCATCTTTCTTTCAACTCTACCCCACGCTGGGAATTTCATCTGCAGGGCTATAGCAGTCCTATCAGCAATGTTTGAGGCGAGACTAAAAATAAACATGGGACGAGAAAAAATGCAGAGCCCCTCCTCCCGCCCGGGTCCGGAGGGAATATCCCGAGTCGCTCAGACTGCTCTACTCTCCTCTGCTTTTTGCTAAGTATGAATTTTCACAGCAGCGTGTGTGGTTTCCACTGAATTTGCCAAGTTAAAACCGGCAAGACCAAAGCCCCGCCACTAAAGGCAGCATCATTAACCCCCTCGTCAGGGACGGATCCTCACTGCTCATGCTGCCTACTTTGTTTCCAGGCCAAATATGAGACAACCGGAGTGAACACAGTCTGCGGGACAAAGGGCACCAGCTTGAAGGATGTGCAACCATGTCCAGCCTCTGAAGCACCTTATTGATCCATTGGATGTATTTGTCACTAGATAAGGATGCTGTCACGTGGTCTTTGGAAGAGCATCATTTCTCCAACAGGATGGTCCATCCCCCTCCAAAGGCCCTTCCATGCACCGAGAGGCATCTGGGGATGGCCAGGTCAGCTCTCCCCCCCTGCTCCGTCTCACCCCAGCTCCAGGGCTTTGCTCCGGCACCCACAGGAGGACACAGGATCTGAGCACCAGCCACTGGCTCCAGAGCTGTTCAAGAATTTGGCACAACGATTTGTTTAGGAAGAGCTAAGAATTAAGGCTGCTTTTAAAATAGCGCAGTCACCAGCCTGGCTCACGGGGTCACGTTCCTCCTCCATCACTGCCACCCTCCCATGGACTGTCTCTCTTCCCAGAAACTTTCCTAAAACGGTTTGCAAACCCAGCAGAAATGCCAGCCCATGTCTGGAGACACCACGCTTGTGCCAAGCACTTCAGGTGGCAGTAGCTATTTTTCCCCCCAAGAACTTGGTTGCAGCAGGGGCCATTCCTATTTTGCAGAAACATATGTTAGATCTAGGATATTTCATCAAAACCTAAGGAGGTGATTGCAGGTTACTACAGGCTCTCAAAAAGAAAAACACACAGCACCTCTCCCCACTCACCCTCCCTACCCCGTGCGCACACACAAGAGGAAAATACACAGTCTCAGCTTTGCCAGCCTCTGGCCCAATCCAGCATCCGGGAAAACTACACGAGTTAAACACGGAGCACTTCACTCCCAAACCACAGCGCTGCACCAAGTGTGGGCTTGGACTGGCTGGCACAAAAGCGACACACGCAGAATCCAAAACTGGCAGCGAAATCGGCTCTTCTGCACTGCAGATGTCTCGACCTTTTGCCCTTGTATTCAGTGTGGTGCATCACAAAACTACTTTAATATCCATAAATCGAATTCCAAAAGCATCCAAGAAAAATAAAGTGCTAGCCCAAAGCTAGTTACCTGGTATATGCTTCGACATCTTAAGTTCCTTTCCAGAAAGTTTCTCATTATACTAGATCCATCCCTGACGCTTTCCTGATGAATTTCCACCAGGCAATATATAATATTCTGGTAATAAAGCAACAGGTTTTAGTTATAATCTGAAATCTAGCCTTTATAACTATCAGTTTCAAAAGGCACAGTATGTGCTTAAAAATCTCATTATCTAGAATTAGAAGGGAAGTTCTTTGGGGAAAGAAAGATCAGCCTCAAAGGATGGAGCTCTCCTCTCTGAAGAAACTCCAGTGCATTTTGTTGCTTCACTTATTTCATGCATCATTCAGTTATCCACAGACACATCCACCTTGTGCAGAGCAGAGGCACAACACACACGGCAAACTCTGTGATAGTTTCTATCAAACTTTACCCTGCTCAAAGAAAAGCCAGATTAGTGAAGAACAAGACTTTGCAGCAAAATCTGCCTTCCATTCGGTGCAACAAGCTCTGAGTTTCCTAACGCAGAGGTAGTAAACTTTAAAGCCACAATCTTTCATGAAGTTACCAGAGATTCATTGCTACTACTTGATAGAGTTAGGGGAAATTTATACTTTATCTCCTTGCTCCACTTAAAACCCTCTTGCCACCGCTTGAAGAAATACACACTATGAAGAGTAAAAACCAATGTCAAAAAGGAAAAAAAAAAAAAAAAGCCTTCAAAGCCAAAGGTAATGGATGTGCACACACTGCAGCTCAGAAAGCCAAGATGACCTAAATAGAAGCCACACTCCTGAGAAAAACAAGACAATATCCTCATGGAGCGAGATGATGAATTGCTGGTACAGGTCGTTTTCCATGGTGAATTCTGGGCCCATCCCACTGCGGTGCGGGACAGAAATGTGTCGTATCATTAGAAGGAGCAAGACGAATTGCAGAGCAAGTATCAGGATCTAACAAACCTAGAGGGGACAATACACAGATCCACACTTGCTGACCTTCAACAGCAACCAAGGTAGCAACTCAAGCTGCTGCTCTTGCTCCCTGCAATGCTGGTGATAAGCACTGATTTTTTTTTTTTTTTTTTTTTTAAATATGATTATTTTCGGCCAAAAGGATGTTTGGGAGAAAAGAAGGTTGTCCTGGGGCAATTCAACACAGGACTTGTGGGTTTAATGACAGGTCCCACCAGCAACAGACCAGAGACCAGCAATGGAGCACAACCCATTCCTGGTGGGCCCATTCCTGACTGGCTAAGCACCCACCAAAACTACATTTTGCAAGTATCCAGGTATTTATTACTACAACACCTCGCTTCAGGTCACAAAGAGGAGTGAAGATGCCTTGAACACACAGCTTTCTGGTTGCAAATGAATAGTTCCTCTGAAAATACCTTGATTAAATCAGATCATGTGTCTGTCTGCAGTATCATGGTCTCAAATACAAAAATTAACTCCGTTTTGTCTGTTTTAATAAAAAATAAATAAATAAAAAATGAAAGTTTGTGCCAGCAGAACCTTCCCCTGCCCCATTGCCATGATTCGTGCTGACAAGGTGCCTATGCCAAGGAGCTGGGCCTGCATTTTATAGGCATTTCTCCTGCATTTTGGAGCCTTCCCTTGATCTGAGGTATTAAAAACAAACGCGATAGATTCAGTTCCCCTCGTACAAGCAAGGGGGGATTTTATTAGCATACCTCAAGTGCAATATTAACTCCAGTGTTTTGCTGGGAAGAGGCTGTATTTTATCTGGAATGCGACTAGGGTGTAGAGAAGAACAAGGGCTGCCGAGCAAACACAGCTTTGTTATTAAAGAAAAAAGGTTAATCATTAACTGCCAGCATGGAAACGCAGGGACTCAGGAGAACCTGCTCCAGCTCACAGCGATCCTGGACGTTGGAAAAGCAGAGAAAGGACACGGATACGTTCCAGGAGGGAGCTCGCAGGCGGCTGCGATGCAGGAGGAATCTGGTTTGGGAACAGATACCCGCGGGGTCCGCGGTTGATGCCACTTCATTAGCCAGGCGCGCGGCCACCGCCAGGGCAGCGACCGTGGCCATTAAAAAAATATTTCATGCCTGATCTCAGGGAGCCACGGAGGAGGCAGAAGCGGATCAGACGTTTCTGCGGATAACAAGAATATCCAAGGGCATAATCAGATATTAAAGAAAAAAAAAAAAAGGGAGGGGTAAGGGGAAAGAGGAAAAACAAATACAAGGTACATAAATCCTTCATACATCTAGGCAAAAACTGTATTCCATTTGTGAAATTATAGCTTTTTTTTTTCTTTTTGATGGAATCTCCACTAGGAAATGGGACTGAGAGCCGTTCACCTCAGTCTGGCATGATACATCCCACAGCAAAGCAAAGAGCAATTTAATTTCCCAAACTACTCATGGAGAGAAAGCAGAAAAGCAAAGCCAGACCCTAGAAAATTTCTAAATATTGCATTTTTCTCCCCTCGGTACTATTAAAAAAGAAAAGAAAGCAGGCACAGTAACAAAATGCTAAATTGCAACAAATGAATAGCTACAAAGACAAAATATCACATCAGACCAAACATGCTGAGAGTAAAGAGCTCAAAGCAAATAAAAAAAAAAAAGAAAAAAGGCACAAAAATAGAAGTGCCAGGATATGACGTGCCTTGGAGTTACAGAAAGCGCCTCTGCATCGTCCTCAGATGCCCTCCTGCCTCGGGGCCGGCCCCTCTGGAGCAACCCGGGCTCCTCGGCGCAGCAGCGGGTGCCTCGCTCGGGGCCGATGCAGTTTGGGGCAAAGATGCTGCCGGTCCCGCAGGAAACAGCAGAAAAAGAAAGAGCACCCAGAGCTTCATTTCAATGTGCAGCGGCTCTGGAAATAGAATTTCCATCTTCCTTCCAAAGCCTGACCTTTATTCAGCAATGCTAAGGGCACCCAGTTCCCTTTTACACTGAGACCTTCTCCTCTTCTCGTGGAGCTCGGCGAGGTTTGGTACCAGCCCCCGGAGGTTGCACGCCAGCATCCTGCTCCTTGCAAGGGCATCTGAGCACAGCACATGGCCTGAAATCCCTCTTCTAAAATAATAATAAAAAGCTCTTTCAGCCGAGCGATTTTTACTTTTACAGGACACAGCAATTACAGGCAGCTATATTGCTTTTAATACGGTACCTGCCCAAATATGTCGTTCTGCTAAAGCGGCAACTACAGTGAAGTAATGTAGAACATTTAAGCAAAAAAGACCTTCTGTCATTTCTGAAGTGTTAACACCACTCAGCGCTTGAGTGTTTTAAAGGATATCACGAGTACTTGGCTGCGGATGCAGACTTCCCAGCTTAAATTATGGATTTCAGACCACTTTGAGCATCACTTCTGAAAAGCAAGGACTCGAGAACATCCTCTTCTCTTCCCCCGTGGTCCCCAAAGTCTGAACCATGGAGATATTTGACATTTAATGTCTAAGCTACGGCACCAAAATAAAATCTTCATCCAATAGAAAGTGGAGAACAAAATGAACTCAAGTAGCTGCGTGTGAAAACTATATAGTCTAAAGGCACCAAGCGCAGGCCTAGGGACAGAGGGACAGTCAGGCAAGTGCACAAATGCCTTCCACGTGTTCTGGAAGGAAAGAAGCTGCATTTTCTTAAAGACTAACATGGAAACTGCTTTAAGCAATTTGTCATTCTCAATAGAGCCTCTGCAGCAAACGAGAGATTTGGAGAAGGGAAACAACTTCCGACCGGAGCGGCTGTGCACAGGGCTTAAACTCCTTCTTTCAGCCTGCTGTGAAAAGGAATATTTATAAATTCACTGCTCAGGAAGACTTCAAAAGGTCACCACAGTTTGGTGTAACTAATGAAGAGGAAATGCAGAGTTCAGAAACGGAGCAAAAAACGCAAATACCCTTCGGTAATTCTAGGCTTTTCAAGCAGCAAAGTGGGGTGCATGGGAGCTAGCAGGTGTGAATGTCTCTCATTCACCTACAGAAGTAAGAGAAAATATTTCTGAAGTTTCTAAATGCCACAACTTAAAGCTCCCTTAAAGAAGGGAGGGAAGTGCACTGGAAGAGGCTGACACCTGCAGCAAGCATGGGCAAAGGGGAACAGCAATCAAAACCAAGTCTGCAATAGGGCCAGAAAGGTCCCGACCTCCTTACAGCAAAGTTCTTAACCTTTCTGGTTACAGAAGCTCTACAGAAGCATTGGGTTTGGATTTTTTTGTTTGTGGGTTTTTCTTCCCTGCTTTTATTTTGTTTGCTTTTTTTCCCCTTTTCTGGAAGGAGGGTTTGTTTGTTTGTTTTTAAATAAACTAATGAGTTGCTGCATGCATCATCTGAAACCGCTCCAGCCGTGGAGCTGATGCAACTATCCCTGCCAGTTTAATTGCACCATAGGAAAACATTCACACTCCCATTTAGAGGCAGGATCCCATCGCGGGAGCTACCACCACAGACGAGATTATAGCAATTGAGACAGATATTGAAAATAAAAGTAAAGTAAATGGTTGACTGTGACAAACAAGCTCAGGAGCCACGATGGTTTGCTCCGATTTCCAGCAAACCACAGTGTAACTGCCAGTGTCACAGCCAGGCTGGGACAGCAAACCCCACGACTGCCCCATGCTATCCTAATTTCTCTGGTAGAGCCAAATCACCAGCTCTTTGCTTTTGAGTCCATGATGCAACTGAGATGTCCCAGCCGAGGTTAGAGCTACCTAAGAAAGACTGTGTTTTGCTCAAGGTGGGAAAAAAATTACATAGCTAGGTGCTTCCAAAAATCAACCTGTGGATTTACACTTGGAAAATTTGCAGCAGAAAAACATCATTACAGAGTCCCTAGGTTGTCTCTTTGGCAGATAAAAATCTCAGCAATTGAAATGTTTTCCTAGTGTGCCATAAAAAACAGATAGTTGGAATGCAACATTTCAAGCGGGCAAAGCCATTCACGTGCTTCTCCAGCATTCCCACACGGATGAGAGTCAGGGAAGAAACGCAGACCCATAGCACAGCATCCAAAGGGGGCTACGATCTGTGGGACCTCACCTGTGCAATGGCCATTTGGTCTTCATCCCTGCTTCCTCCTCCCCAAGCATCACCTGGAACCTTTTTAGGGACCTCTCCTTGCCCATTTCTCCCGTAAACCGCCCTGGTGGGGACAATTCAAAAAGGACAGTGACACTGCTCATGACGCCAGGATGGTTCAAGGCAGGGTAGCCTCATACATGCGCTGTCTTTCAGGACGGGCACAGTCCTGCAGATGCTTTGCAGGACAAGCAGCACCACAAGAACAGCTCTGGATGGCACACAAGAGTTTTTTAAGGGTTCTCCTGACACAGTAGCGGATAGGTAACATTTTCTTCAGCCATAATATTTTTTAAATAAACTATTTTCAGCTTTTCAAGAGCACAAGATAGCAAAATACTATCAAACTCCCAGCACTGGCTGGGCCAAAGCCTAACCTGCTGGAGACACAGGAGTACATGGTATGTTCACTTTGCACTGAAAAGGGGTGGGGAAAAAGAAAGAGAAAAAAAAAAAAGGAGACTGGAACTCTTTGTAGGAGCAAAAATTGAAAATATAAATCTCAAAAAGCAAAACTAAGCACATAAGCCACATGCACTAGGAGCCTCACGATAGAAGTCGAAGTATTTTGATGGGTGCTGCAGGATGTTTCTGCCACTCTCTCTTGATGAGCTAGAGGCAGATGTAAAACCTCATCCAGCATCTCTCACAAGTCAAACCTTACGAGGTTTTGTGCAGAGAGTCGCTAAATTTGGACCAAAAAAGTGTGAAATGAGGTCAGTGATTGATACTCTTCACCTACCCACGTTTCTTTTGGAAAATGAGACAATCTAGCGAGGGAAAGCACAGAAACACACTCTCCAGGTCAGATTCCATTTGAAAAAAGACTAATTAACCACAGCAGATGGCAGGTGATGAAGAGTCCAAGCCACACAGACTATACAGAAAGTCACCACGTTCCCTTGCTGGGCAAGTTGAATATTTGCACACAAAACAAACACACAAAGTTTGCCAGCGTAGGGGAAGAAGATGACTTGATCAAAATAAACAAATAATAATAAAAAAAAATCAAACAACTTTCTGATTTAACATAAAAAGAATTGAACCGGTGATTCTCAGGGGTCCCCACTTCTAAGCCCCCATAGCGTTCCCACATGTGCACAGCCTGCTGCTATTTCAATCACAAAATGGTGTGAACTAACAAAATATTCTCTATTACACACTGTATTGTTTAAGAAAAAAAGGCTTACTAGGGAGGACAGAGAGACATTGTTGTTTGTTTTGCATCAAACTAATCCCTCTTGTGCCCTTAGGAAACGGAGAGGGATGGGAAGGGTCTGGGCAATACCAGATTCAGCTTAAGCCCAGCCCGGAGGGACAGCTGGTCCCAGTGATTCCCACAGGTTCCAACACCAGCACCAACTGGAATGGATTTGCCTGGGATGCAACAATATCCCAAATCCACCCAGCACCAGCCAGTTTCTTCTTCTGTAGCCACAAGCCCCAAGAGCATCCCCATGCATCCCAGCAGCTTCAACTGCTAATTCTGCACGAACCTTTGGCAAAGGAGAGGGACAAACATATTCCCTGCTATTTATATGGAAAGCCCTTGGTACAACTGCTCCAGAGGCACCTTGCTCACCTTCCCACTTGAGCTTTTGCAGAGATAACATCCCTCCCTCTTGTGCACAACACACATCTAAAGCAAGGCTTGACTTTGGACTAATACCTACATAAGGCAGAATCTGCACTGCTGGAATGGCAGAAGTTGAACATCAAAGATTTTGGAAAGAGCATAGGATCTGCTCAGCTTTGTTTATGCTGAGGGAGTGGCTGGGTTTTAGGCAGCCTCTTTTTCAAAGGCTTTTCTGTTAATAACTAAATGAAAAACACAGAGTTGAGGTTTTCTTAAGGAAAAGAAAAAAACACTGTAATTAAAGATATGATGAAAGAAAAAGTCAGTCTTTTCCTAACCTAATTGCACCAAGGCACTAAGTTTAGGATTCCCAAATTACAGCTGTGTAGCCCAAGACAATGAGCGCTTTCGTCAAGAATTAGCAAACCACACAAAACCAGCCCAAGTCAAAGGCCTTGCAACTGCAGGCCCATCCGTCCCCCTCTGCAAGTAAACTCAAAGAGTTTCATTTTCTTTAGGGTTTTTTTAGGGGGTTCATTGGGCAGAGGGCCAGGCTTTATTCCTTTATCAAGTCTTTGCATTATTTTCACAACCTGTAACAGGCAATACTGTGTCATCTAAGAAAGGACACTCAGTGGAGCGCAACGAATATTTTTAAGTTATTTTCTCTTGAGTTATGATGCAAGCCCTCTCAATATAAAAAGCAGAAGCTGTTCTCAGTCAAAAGCCAAGTCCACGAAAACATAAAGCATCAGGATCTGAAGAAAAAACTATTTTGTTTCCACAAGGTCTACCAGGTACAATTAAAAAGAAAAATATATGTATACACAGTAGGTATGTTTTTATGTATGTGGGTTCATAACAATATCACTAACACAAAACAGCACAGCATAAATCACACCGGAGGCAGAGCACAGGGCCATCATTCCAGCCCACAGCAGCAGAGGAGCTCTGGAAACTGTTGGAAATGTCACTGCATGGAGACGGATGGCGGATCTGACCTTTGGAAACCGGCGCGTGGATCTAGGCAAAAATATTCCAGCTACCCTGAGCCATGCAGCTCCTACAGGACCAAGGAAGATTCTGCTCTACTTATCTGGTCCATAAGAAAAAGACAAAGCAAAAAGAAAAAAAAAAGAAAATCTAAAAGGAGAGTAACTAAAATTCCCTCTCCAAATGTGCCAACATATCTGACCAGTCCATCTCTAGAGCAGGTTGGCAGCTTTCTAGGCTTATGGGTCTCTATCAGATCAATAGGAAGCAAATCCTGGCTGATCGCCCAGGCTTGTTCCCCAACATGCGAAAACTGCAGAGAATCTCAAACTTCAAGTACCTAATGCCATAAAGATTTAATATACAGATCTCAAGAAACTGAAAAAGCCTGAAAACCAGAGGAGTTTGAGACGAGGTCATGAGGGTTTTCTGTGCTCCAGCGGCCAGGGAAACCGGTGGCATCCTGCAGCAGGAGCCACGAGCCTCACCTGCAAAAACCGCGACAAGCCGCCAAGTTGTGCCAGACTAACCCACAGCGCGAGAACCAACAAAACAGCAAGTGTCAAGGCTCAGAAAATGACGAGTGGTGAAAATGGTGTTTCTTCTGCAGACGGGCTTGCGCATTCAGCAGCTCTGTCACTCAGTGCAAAAAAGCTGCTGCTCTCCTTGTCTGCAACCAGTGCCTCCAGTGACGGGGTTACAGGAGCAGGAATCTTCACGTGCCATAGTGGGGACAATCCATCCTTCTGTCCTGGGTGCAGAAAGGTCACATAATACTCACTTTCTGGAGGGCTTAAAGTTTTTCACAGTGAGTTAGGACAAATGTCTGCAGAAATTCAGATCAAGATGACCTGTTTTTCTGCTGTCCCAAGATTTCATAAACCCTGCTGGAAAGTGTCCAGATACACCAGAAGAGTCCAAGTACCTGCTCTGCAAATAGTGGCTGACTGCAGTAAAGACCCCTGCATTCAGTGCATTCAGCTAACTTTTCCTCTCAACTATTAATACTGCTTCTATAAATTCCCAGCACTAGCTCATATAGAACCAATATGCCATGTTTTTCTTAGCTGTTACCTGCAAGAGTCAAAGAGCTGCATGTCTTGATTTTATGAACTTCAGTGAAAGTGACAGAACATGTAGAAAAACCTTGAAAAGATGAAAGAAAGTATCTGGACTACAGTAATGCAAATAAACTGAAATTTCTGGCAGTGGGTTAGGTCATCAATAGAGGTCTCCAGTATTATACCCTTGCCTTTTTTTTAATGTATAGTGTCTCACGAGCAGTATAGCATAGCTGCCTTTGGGGAGGCATCAAAAGAGTAGGGGAAGTTATGAGCATCGAATAGATAGATATACAAACAGTAAAAAATGACCCAAGAAGTCACCAGAGAAAGATGAGAAACCCCAAACACAGACACGCAGTGAGCTAGTGATGCTTTGACTGTCAAATCTGCTAAAAGACATTTCTAAATGTCTAACAAGATACACAACAGATGAATCAAATCTCATATGAGCAGCTCAATAATTTACTAACACAGAAGTTGAAACAGGATTTAAAATAAAAAGAAAAAAACAACACAAGTGGTGTTAACATCTACTTCGGCAATAATCTTGAACCATTGCTCGTAATGAGCCTATAATTGTCATTTAATTGTGCTGTGGTCTGAGTAGCCATAAAGCCTGGAAGCGCCTCACAAAGGGTACAGAGATTAGCCTTATTGTGAGGAGCATAATCCACTTTCATCCCTTTAATAGGATCACATTATTTCTTGATTTGTTTTTAATGAAAGAAAAGATGTGACACTTTGGCTCTGGGGTGCTAACTACTGTTCTTTAGAGGCAGTAAAGGAACAGGCAATTGTTTGGCCACAAACAGGATCACCTTCTAAAGCCTGACTAGGGCCACACTGTGAAATCAGGCAGAGTACAGATAAGGTTTTTCTAAAAGAGCTATCTCCATATGCCAGCATACACATCTCACAATTACTAAATACAATACTACTACAGAGAAAAAAAAAAAAAAGATTACCAATATGTGATGATATATTAGAAGTTTCCTGAAAAAACAGAAACCGTCTTCTTCTATTTTACATTTTTAGTAGCCTTGCCTAGTGCTCATCCCAACTGGTTAAAAACTGAAGAGGCCCTGAAAACTGAAGCAGGTCCCTGAAAACCAGCCCTAAAAAAAAAATTTAACATGCACGAAGGTCTCCAAACTCAGGGACGGTAAAAGCTGTCATTCCACATAGGCAAAGTTGGAGACACTCAACAGGTAAAACTGATTCCAACATTTCAGGGTAGGCTCATACTTCAAATGCCAGCCTGACACTGAACTAAAGCCACTGTACCTGTTTGTTAGAATTCATCCTAGGGTCAAGTTAATGTTTGAAAAGAAACTAACACACCTGATAGGAGATGGTAAACAGTGATGGTTTCTGTTTGGGATCACGCCTGCTGCTATTTGCCTTTTACGTGGATTAAGAGCAGTCCTCCCTCCTGTGGGATCACCCCAGTTTCAGAGGACTATGGACCAGAAACCAGTGCCCATGGTATCAGGGCAGCAATCACTTTGGCCTTGGGATTCTGCAAGATGCTTTCTAAGCAAGCAAAGCATCGAGCTGAGAGAACTGAAAGGCAATTTCAAAGCAAGTGTATGATAACACCAGCTTTGACAGTTCTCCTTACCAAACTGGTTTGGCGTGATTTGGCACAGATCACCTAATCAGAGAGCAAAAAAAAAAGACCAGACCGTAATCGTAAGATCTCTCTGCACCTGTGCACCTTGCACTGAGGTGGCAAGGAGGCAAACAAATATCTTCTTAAACAAAACACAAACTGTTTGTCATAGACACAGTCTTCATTCTTCCCTCGTGAGGAAGACCGCAATAAACTTCGCTTGTACCGGGCTGGTAACTTAAGCTGGGTAAGTAAGGAGAAGCTGTACACCTGATTTAAATATTCCCTTCCTATTCCTGATTTATTCAAATAAGCATCTTAGAAAAAGACCACGTAAATTCTAGGAAGCTACAATATTAACTAATTAACTAAGGCAACATAAGCTTTACACAAGATCTGCTGCCACTGCTCCTATGCTCCAGTGCATAAGCTCTATACTCTTTAACTAAGCAATAATAAAACCATGTTTATTAACTCTGTAGGAGTTAATAGCCAAATTCACTAGGGCTTAGGCACAAAGGTGAGATGGAAACAGTCATAAAAGCACTAGGTTTTAACTAAAATAATGTTTTTTTCACATGTTTAACACTTTGAAAAGTTACTCAAATAAGTGATAGTAGATTCTTCTTCTCTTTCTCCCCCCACAAATCAGTCAACAACAATGGCTTTTTTTTCCAATGATAATACCAAACACAGTAGTCATAGCTAAAAGAAAAGGAAAACTTCGTTAAAGTTCTTTACCATTCCTTTCTCTTTCTCACAGGATAAGGGAAGGATCAAGAAATTCCAAGTGAACAGCACTAAATACTGTTATTCTAACTAGGCAAATTCATATAGGTTCCCCATTTTTGTACTGCATAAGAACCTATTCAAGCTAAAAAAGCAAGAAAAAATATTGTATTTGGACCTGTAAACCTTAGTTTAATGGTAGAGCATGTGCATAACTTATTCAACCTTTGTTTCACATCTTAGTCCCTGGTCTTCTGCTAACTGCAAGGCCAGAACAGTTATTTTCTCTGTTCATGCTCACAGATGACTGACTTATTTATAGTAAATTTCCTGTTTTTCCAACCTTGTAAATGTCATACAAAGTAGACAAGCCTATAAAACTTATACATTTCCAGACTAAGATTTCCACAGCACTTCAGCACCAGTTCTGGAAGCACCAGAACTGGAAGGGGAAGAAACCATACAGTTAAAGTTGTGTTTACAACCCCGTCTTCTCATCCCTTTGCTGTCTGCTCTAGTACCACACACCTGCCGCTGAATGATAATTGTCATCCCTCTAATGAGATTTTTAATCAACACAGACGTAATGCATTTTAATTAAAACACTCTCCTTTCCTACATATGCGATCCTGATCCACGAGGGAACTCCTTGCTCTGTACAGAACACCACACAGATGCCAGGCTATCATTAAGAGAGGCACGAGGAATGGCTTTGTAAACCACAAAAATATTTAGTAATTAACAAAAGAAAAGCCCTATTCTATATTCCATTCTCATAACAAGTTAAAAAAAAAAAAAAAAAAAAAAGAACAGGAAAATATGATCTCATAGTAGCCAGGGGCTTGGTTCTCACTCCTGCAGCAGGAAGGTCCAAGGTTCAAGTTCCTGCCCTGGCTCCATAAAGGGCTTTGAACCTTCTTCTCCCAAGTCCCAGGTGAACCCAACTCCTATGAGGAAAAAAACAGCTCTGACTCATTCTGACCAGAGACTTCATCCTGGAGCTGAGACTCATTTACCCTTAAATTCAGTCATTTTCAGCCGTATTCCCACAACAAGTTTTGAGCTAAGTACCATTTTCAACAACAAAGTTGCAGCACAAATCGCTCATCTCTCACCCACCTTTCTTCTCCCGCAACACTGATCCCTTTGTAGCATCCTTAGCGTGCTAGAACTTCTGCTAAAGCAATCAGCATGCAAAAGACCTGCCTAATTTCCTCATGCTTTTCTATATTTTACTCCCTCTCTCCCCTCCTGGGCAATGAAAATCAGCAGATTTTCATCCGTTTCACTCCCTGCTTTCCAGCGAAGCAGAGAAAATGCAGCAGGGAAAACAGGCATTTGATTAAAGCAAGCTATTTTCCTTGGACTTCAGCACAGCTTGCTGGAGTAATTCTAGTGACTGAGGGTTTCCACGTTAATAATAAGTAGTGTCGTTTGGATACGTGAGACTCGGGGCAATTTGGAGCTGCTGGCACCCCTGGGAGAAGGAAACGGATGACAGAGCCGGACACCAGTGCGGCGATTGACTCCAACGGGGGAGCTCCTGCGACGGGAAACAAGTGTCTCCGGAGCAGCTCCTAACTCAGGATAATGGACAAGGCTCCCAGGGACTGTCCTGCCAACCTGCCCAAAAGCTAAGCAACAGAGTTAAAACAGTCCTTTAAAAGGCGTCTGCGTCTCCAGCGTGCCCGGGATGGAAACACGCGGGTAGAAACCACCACCTCCCTTGGAAACCCCTGTCGCCGGGGACGCGGACGTGTCCACACAACCACAGCCTCCCTGCACGCTCTCCCGCAGCATCCCAAGGAAACTTCCCGCGCTTCCCGCAGCTCCGCTGACCCGGGGGCGCGCGGCTCCGCCGCCCGCACCTACAGGTGTTGCGGCACATTCCTGTTTATCCTGCCTGGCCAAATCACCTTCGCAGCTGTCGCAACACGAACAGTTTCCTGGCACCCTCCGAGTCCTGCCCTGGAAAGTACGGAGCCACGAGCCAGGCCTGCTGCGCCAACCTGCTCTGCACCGCCGGGCGCTGCAAGCAGGAGGGTTTTGGGGGGGGGGATTTTTGTTTGCTTGTTTGTTTTCTCTACAGCCCCACACGGGATGATTCTTCCCAGCCTCTCCCGCAGCTCCGCACACCGCTCCCGCCACCTCTGCACAGGCTCCGCATCCCGACCCCCCTTCCCCTCCTTGGGGACATCCCTGCGGGTCCCGCCCGCCCTCCCCAAAACTCCCGAGTGCGGGAAGTCTCCTGCGGGCTCGTTCCGCGCTGTAACGTGGCTATGCATACCAGCACATATACACGCGTGCATATATATAATAAGAGTACCCAGACACAGAATAAGCGCAGCACGCAGCACCCAGGGGTGCCCCGCCGGCGGCCGCGCTCATGCCGCGGTGCCCAAAACTTCGCGCGCAGGAGCTAAGTTGCCCGCGGCGCAGCGCGGAGCGAGCCGAGCCGAACCGAACCGAACCCCCCTCCCCCGGCATCCCCGAGCCCTCACACCTTGTCTGACGGCCTTGACGGCGATGGGGTCCTTGCAGGCGCGGATCACCTCGAGCACGTCGTAGCGCGGCAGGCCGGACACGCGCACGCCCTGCACCTCGAGCAGCAGCTCGCCCTCGCTCAGCGCCGCCTCGCCGGCCCCCGGCGCCGCCGCGCCCGCGTACGGGAACTCGCCGTGCTCGGCGCCGCCGAGCAGCGCGAAGCCGAGCTGCCCGCCGGGCCCGCGCCGCAGCGCGCACTGCCGCACGCGCCCGCACCAGTGGCCCTTCCTGGGCGCCGCGCGCGACATGGCCCGAGCAGGTGGCGCAGCGGGGGCGCCGAGCCCCTCACCGCCGCCTCAAGCCATCGCCGCGCCGCGACCACCCCTTCCTTCTTTTTTTCTTAAAAAATAAAATAAAAAAAACTAAGTAACTAAATCCGCCCTCCGCGGCTCCTCCTCCTCCCCTTGGCTTTGCTTCCTTGCCGCTGTCCCCGCGCCGTCCCGCGGCAGCCCCCGCGCGCTCCCGCGCGCTCTTCCGCGGCGCCTTTAAGGCGCTACAAAGACTCCGCTTGTTTTGTTACAGCGCGCTCTGCCCCGCTGCTCCGCGCGCCGGCGCACGCGCCCTCCGCGCTCCTCCCCGGCCCGCCCGCATCCCCGCCCCCGGCCCGGCCCGGCCCGGCCCCGGTCCTGGCCCGGCCCGGGAGGAGGGGGGGCTGCCGGCACGGGCCGGGCTGCGGGGCGGCCCAACTTTCCCTTTTCTTCCTTTTTTTTTTTTTTTTTTTTTTTTTTT
>JAVCKT010026437.1:0-10239 GCA_032273925.1 Rhynchotus rufescens | reverse complement strand
TTTTTGTTTTTTTCTTTTTTTCCCCCTACGCAGTCTGTCTTTTTGGATGTAGGGGAGTTTTCTGGAGTCTGTTTATTTTTAGATGTTTTATATTTACTTTAGCCTATTGGTGCAAAGACAGCACAGCCTGGCATTCTGCACCCCCTCATACTCATTTGCACTAGTCATTTAATCAGAGAGGTTTCTGGTGCCATACATGCCCAGTTAGGTATGTGACACCCTTCAAACTCCATGCACGCACTGGTACAAGAGGATTTAGAGTGCAGCATTCCAGCTACATGAAGCTGTCAGTGCCCTGCTTCCCGTGTACTCCCCCCTTATGGGGCTCGTGTGCACTATTAATGGCAGGCCCTAGTTAGCATTATTAAGCCATCCCAGGTTAGAGGCTCGAGGAAAGGGACAGAAGGAAGCCCAAGGCTCCCGGCTCTTTTGATCTACTTTGCAGGAACTGGCAACTCAAAAGCACCTTGAGCCTAAGGCAAGGTGAAATGAAAAAGCAGTGCCAGCTTTAGAGGGGAAAGGCAGGCAGGTGTGTAAGAAGCAAGACAGATTCAAGGTGGTTGATTCTCAGGACAGTGCTACAATCTTTCCAGGAAAAAACAAAGTGCCTGATGGTAGTCAGTCTCTGGAACAGGTATGATAGGATTATCTTTCATCTGCCCTCTGCCTTTACTACTTGTATCTTTTGCTCATACAGACAGAGGTTATCACTTCCCATGTCTGTTCAGAGCCTGGAGTGAGGATGCATTGATCTTGGCTTGAGGCTGTCTGAAAGTGCCTAGTTGTGTTGTAGTGACAATGGCATACATCAGAATATCAAAGTTTAATTACTTCTTTTGCATGAATTTGAGAGACCTCTTCTGAGCCTGACCTTTTTCATCTTGCTCAAGGAAATCTCTTTCTGTGTCTTGCAGTGACAAGGTGGCAAGGCAGCTCTACTACTGCCATCTCAAGGAACAGGTCCTGAGGTCTCGGTGCAACCACAAAGAAGAGATCTACTTCCTACTGGCTGCCTACAGCTTGCAGGCAGACTTGGGCAACTACAAGGAGGAAGTCCATGCTGGCAAATATTTTGAACCCCAAGCTTATTTCCCACAATGGGTAAGTTTGAGAGGGATCTTTCTGTCAGTAGTTTGGGTAGACAGCAGGAGCTATGGAAAGGTGATGCCTGATTGGGCCACACAACCTCCCTGGGCTCCCATTGCAAAGGATAGGCAGAGCTTTGCCCGGATTCTCCAAAGCTGCATTCACTCTCTTCACTGCCCAGGCTTCCTGGCTTCCTCCTGAGCAAGGTGGACAGTCCATGTTCTCCTCAGAGAGGAAATGTGTTGGTGTCAAATGAATGACTCCAACAACAAAGCTGTTTTTGTTTAAATCTCTGTGACTTAAAGGGTTGTATGTACAATATTGGCAAGATGTGCACAGCCTAAGATCTATAGAAAACCTCAGGACCATGAAGCTAAGTAAATTTCTCTTTGGTCTTAGCTCTTTAATGTTTACCTGTTGGATGGCTAGATCCAAATCCTCGGGGGTAGTACTGCCTTACAGTGCCTTTGGTGCTTGCTTTGCCATTTATATAGAGCCTGGTTGTAGAAAGACAAAAGGTAACACCTGGAAATATATTTTTTTCCATGTTGGTTTATAATCATGTGCATGTTGGTGTGCCCTCGAAAAGCAGCAAACAGCTTAGTGGGCCAAGAGTTGGTTTAGTTACTGGACCAGTGCAAATTAACTGTGAATCAAAAGTTTTAAAAAGTAGTCTCTGAGAACTGCAACTTCACTACGAGTCTGTTCTTGTAGTGAAAAGGTCAAGAAACTTGTTTGTAAGCACTTCAGTGACCGTGAAAACCGAAGGGGAAACTTAAGTTTGTTATGGACTGTGGATCAGTGGTCACCGCTTAATGTCATCTGCTGATGAAGGATATTTCACTGGAACCAGACAGACTGTCCTGCCACCCAACTTAGTTTTTGAGCTCCCTTCTCTGCTCAGAGAGCTGGTGTTAGCGCAGCTGGGACCTTGGGATAGCTGCCAAAAAGCCTGGATTCTCTGGTGTTTGGATGTGTGCCTCTGCAAGTCTGCTCTGCAAGGCGGTTCAGGGAGAAAGTTCAGAGCAGTAGACAGACTGTGTCAGGGAAGGCTGACAGACTCTTACATGAGTTCTAGCCCGCCTGCTTTGCTATGCAGAAATGTTCCTTTCTCTGGCACACCAGGCCTTCATCCCATGCCTTTCCTAGCTATCGAGTGCCTGGCACTAGATAGTTTACAAAGGTCTGGAAAAGATGGGTGTGATGTGCACTGTTTATGGGGCAGTTAGAAATCTTATCGCAGAGCCTTGCTCATCTGGCAAACACTGCAAATGCTGAGGCACAGCCAAGCTCGCCTGCGCTCAGCCACAGCCCTAAGCCAACACGTGGGTGACTTATCATTACAAAGAGCAGAACCTGGCAGTAATGGGGACGCTTCTCTCCCTGCCCCCAGGCTGCGATGGGGAGACAGTGGGAGATCTCCGCAACACCAACACGTGCGTGAGATCATTTAGCCGAGGGCTGCTGCAAGCCAAGCCTTGTGCCAAGCCTTGTGCGAGGGAGGAGGCAGAGCTGCCCCAAGCGGGCAGCCTGGCTCAGGGCTGGGGAGCTGCTGCTTCTCTTGGTGCTCGTGCTCTGCAGCCAATTGCATCAACGTGGCTCTTGAGAGAGCCCAGCCTTCCTGTGGCAGGGCAAGTAGCCACGTGAACCAGCCTGCCGGGAAGGGCAGGGATATTGCGGGATGGATGAAGCAAGGGGCTTCACTCAATGGAAGGGGAAATTGATTGATGAAGTTTTGATATTGCAAGCTAGGAGAGACTACTCGTGGCAAGGTGTTCTCAGGTACTTGATGGGGTCTAGTTTATGAATAGAAATATTCATAAATAGTTTATGTTCAAAATAGTTAATGAATATAAACCAGGCAAAATGCCTCTTGTTTCTCACTGCTGCTCCCAGTCTAGAAAGGACCTCTGTGGTGCAGAAGGAGTCTGGGCTGCACTGTAGTGTTGTAGAGACCACGTGCAGCCAGACGTGGCTGCTTGCAGGACAAGAGTTAAAGGTCCAGTGCAGGATTTCTTGCTGCTTAAGGAAGCCATGTGTCTGCCAACTGCTCTAGATGGGTACGAAATACCTTGACGTAGTATTTTGGCCTCCTTTGAGGATGAGAATGCTAAGTAAGCATAATGTTCTTCTGGTCTTAAAAATAAAACCCTAACCACCTTGCATTTCTGTAGCATTTGGGGATGTTGCTGCTGATTGTGCTGGCATTCAGACCAGTATCTTTTTATCTTCCCATAAGCCTTTAAGCTTAAGAATAAAAAGAGTGGACACAATCCCCATGGCCAATCTGTTATGGTTTTGCCATCTAGTAGTCAGCCTGGAGACATCGCTACCATCTGGGCTGCTTTGAATGCTTTTTCTCCAGGGAGGTAGGGGTGAACTTGAACTAACTTCTTGAGAGAAGATATGAACCTCCTCCAGCTCCAGTCTAGCCCTTGCTGTTGATCACAGCTACCTCCCATGGGGATTACTGAAGAGTTGCTGACTTGTCTGTTTCCCTTGTGGTTTAGATAATTGCAAAGAGGGGGAGTGACTACATCTTGAAACATGCCCCTGAGATGCACCGAGAACAGCAAGGCCTGACCGCTAAGGAAGCAGTGCTGAAGTTCATTAAGGAGTCCTGCCTGTTGGAAGATGTGCCTGTCCACTTCTACAGGCTGCAGAAGGTTAAAAAAAAATGCTTCCTATTTTAAACTTTCCTCACTCTTTTAAATGGGTACACTTTGTATTTTTCACGTTGTTTATTTGAGAGTTTGTTGCCACTGGTACTGAAAGACTCTAATTTTCAGCCTTTTCTTACTCAAGATTGTTGAACGCATATTATGTGCTAAGAGAGTTTAGGGACAGCAATAGGACTAAAGAGATGTTTTCTGTTTCGCTTAGGTGAGTGAAACCTGCTCATGCAATTAGGATTTGCATGGAACTTTTTCCAAAAGGAAATAGCCCACTCTCAGACTTAGAGTTAGGCTCTTTAGCTGTTCCTACTTGGCCAGCATCTTGTGTGGGGAGTGTATGTGTCCTTTGACCAGATCTCAAAACTCTACTTACTACAGAAGCACAGAAAAGAGTCTCATGTCCTCTGAAGGAAATAAGTTCTGGTTTGGTCTCTAATCCAATGTTAAATGGATTCCTCACAAACCATAGCTTCCTCTTCTTTGTCTTTGATACTAATGCTATTAATGATGCAGTCATAAGAGAGTGTGGGTTACACTTGAAGGCTAAAAGAAATCCAGCTGGCAGGACATGATACAATTTATGTCTGAAGGCACTAAGGGCGTGAAATTGGTTGCCCTTAATACCCAGATTCCTGACTTGAACTTATTTTATGCGTTGTTAACTCCTTTGTGTGTTGTTGAATTCACAATGTACTTCTCTACCTGCTGTTTAGCATGCAGAAATCTTATGGCTAGATCTGTTCCTCCTTTGTGATACCTGCGTCACAGAGCTCCTGGTCAAATGCACAGAGGTGCTGGGGTGAAGGCTTCAGTGCCACTGCTTTGGCTGCCCTAAGATTTTGGAAGCTGTTACCTTGTTTCAAACCATCCTTATGTCTCCTTCTGGGGTTGGGACTCTGGGAGGAAAAAACCTGACTGCCCTAAGCCCTGCATTTTTCCTCCAGACCAGATGTTGTATTATGAAAGCTCTTTGCCTTTGGAAGACAGAAACTATTTCTTAGTCACTTTAAAATAGACTTCTACTGGACATGGGTAGTAAGAGTAGGAAGAAGGTGAGATAAATGTGATGCCTTGACAAGATAGATGAGGAGAGAAAATTCCAGTGCGAAGTTTGATGTATTTGACTCCAAAACTTACTCCTCAGTAATCTTCTTCCTCCTTTTCCTCCTGTCATGACAGGAGAAATGAACAAGCTTGGGATTTTTCTTTTTTTTTTTTCTCTCTCTCTCTCTCTTTTCCTTTTTGGATAGGGAGTGTGAAGGGGGAAGGAGGGTGGTCTTCAAGCAAAACAGTGTCCTTATCAGAGAGCAATTATGTTATATCAAGGTACAGCATGAGGAAAAACAAGTCAGCATCCTTGCTAAGCCTGGAGTATTTAAAACCATTCACTGCCTCCACTGAGATCAAAAGGTTAAAAAGAAGGTCCCTGTAACCACTGCCCTCCTGCCTGGTGAACATCTGTGGTCCAGCAAGTAGCTGGGTGGGATCAGGTGCCCTGTGGCAGGGGGACAGAGATCCTTCTATTTTGGGCCCTCTGTCTCCTGGAGAACCATCAGGGTTCATGGGGACAGCAGCACATGGCCCTAAGAGGGAACGTGCTACAAACTATCTCAGAGCAGCAATTGTCCGTGCATTCAAAGCTGCAGGATTCCCTGTGCAGGGTAGTCTGGAGTGCTGTGTGTTTCCTGTTGGTGAAATGCTTCATACCCACAACATGGGGGGATACTTAGGTGTTTCTTGCTGCAGAGTTGGGTTTTTTTTTCCCCAAGGCCAAAAAGACAATGAGCTTTTTAGAAGCATAATGAAAAGTAAATGAGCAGGATGAAATGTTGGTGACAGTTGCCTGGTGAGCAGTCCTGCTACCTCTCCTGCAGTAGGTGCCAGAGCAGGAGTGTGGTCTTTGTAGATTAACCTTTGACTCCAGGCTCTTCTGTTCTCTTAGGATAAGAAGGAGGACCGCCCAACAGTTATCCTGGGCCTGACCCTTAGAGGAATGCACATCTATCAGGTAACAGGCTGCCCTGAAAGCCTCCTGGTGCCGTGCTTAACTCTGCGGCCCTCCTGCGCTCCCCCGTCACAGCTCCGCGGCGTGCGGAGCCAGGCTCCGCATAGCTCGCGTTCCCGAGTGTCTGCAAATTCCTTGCATGTCCCTGGCTCCACCCTGTAGCTGTCAATCCCTGTGTCACTCCAAGTTTGATGTGTTGCAGGAGGTGAATCACGTTCGTCAGCTGCTCTACGACTTTCCCTGGTCGCACATCGGGAAGCTGGCGTTTCTGGTGAGTACGACAGAACGGGGGCCATCTGGCCCCGGTCGATCAACCCGGGACCTGGCGCGGCTGCCGGCCTCCCCGAATTGCCTTGTCAAATTCTATTGCTCATGTGCACGAGATAGTTACGTGACTGAAGAACTCTCCTTGCTCACGGCTCTGGTATCTCTACTCTTTATGCAGGGGAAAAAATTTGAGATCCAGCCAGATGGTTTGCCCTCTGCACGGAAGCTGGTTTACTACACAGGCTGCCCCTTCAGGTCACGGCACTTGCTGCAGCTGCTCAGCAACAGCCACCGGCTCTTTCTGAATATCCAGCCGGTGTTGAAGCAAATCCAAAAACTGGAAGAGGCTGAAGGTATGTGACAGGAGAGCAGGTGATAACAGCACAAGTGTGGCATGTTAGTCTTTCTGCTGTGATCTTGCAGAGGCTGCTCTCCAGCTGGTGATATTTCTGCCTTAACAGAAAACAGTGAGAAGAACAGAGGTCTCAGATTGATCTTTGGTTTAGTTTCTCCCTTTAAGAGGAGTTCTCTGCTCTCTGGGTTGTCAAATTTTTGCACATTTGACACATGCCCCTGAGATAAAGTAATCTCAGATAAAAAGCTTTCAGTTGAGATAAGATCTTGCTTTGTTCAAGGAGCAGTGCAAGTTGTGAGCCTGTGTCTTTTTGTGCCCGTTTACTAAACAGTGTTTGCAGTTTAGTCTGTAACGTCCACCAGTTTGGTGTCAGAAGCAGTCAGAGAGCAGATAAGGGCTCCCAGAAGTTATCTTCTTTGATGGGATCCCCTCCATAGGGATGGTGTTTGAACTTTGAGAGTCCCTGGTGTCCCTCTAGGGAGACTTCAATCATTTTATCCCATCCCTGCCTGTTTTCTTTCCCTTTCTCTCCTCTGTGGGACCCTGGCTCTTGTGTAAACTTCTCAGCTTGCCTTCCCCCCAATCCCTGTTTCCAGATGCATTGCATAACTCCTATCTTGGAGGATTTCTGGCCTTTTTTTGTAGCCGCCTTCTGACTGCTGCGTGCACCAGTTCTTCATTGGCTGTGCTTCCCTGCATTCTCCATTAATGTGTTCTCCATCTTTTGGGCTTGTAAGACTTTTATCTATAGCTTTAAATCCATCAGGAAGTAGAAGTTAGTAGAAGCCAGCCTGTAGTAATTCCTCTTGTATGAGGATGTAGCCTGTTCCATGCAAGGAGAAGTCAGGAGGAAAGCCTGGCTTCACCCTTAGCCCACCAGTGAGTGCCAGCAAGGCAGCCCCTGCAGTGGGGGATCCTCTTCTTGGCTGTCTCCATACAGCGGTGGCCTTTTAGAGGGACGGTCAGTGTGCTGTTTTAAACACTGAGAACTTATCTAGCATTATCCAGTTAACTCGTGTCTTGTCTCTTCCTTTATTCCGTAAGCTAATGTTTTCTGAACCAGAGCTGTCTACATCTGCCTGTTCTAGTTCATGAGACACTGGACTTTCTGTATCTATGCAGACTGTCATTCTGTTATATCCAGCTGGACATCCAGGTATCTGAGCAAGCAGAATGCAGAATTCCCTGTCTTTGTTCAGTAGCTGCAGTATTTGTTTCCTAATTGCCAAGTTTTGCCAGTCTCAGAACTTACTCTCTTTTGCTACCATCCCTTCTGTCTCGCTTAGCCTCCCTTGGTTTCCCTTGTCTTTCTTAGAGAAGAAGCGCTATCGGGAGTCCTACATCAGTGACACGTTAGACATGGACCTGGACCCATCGGACAAGAACTCCCGGGGCAGTGGGAGCAGCGGCGGGAGCCAGAGGAACAACCGTCTCTCACGCCAGTCCACGGGAAGTCACGGCAGCTCCCACACGTCGGGCATCGAGGCTGACTCCAGGCACCGGGTATCCGTGGAAATGTCGGTGGATGAGCCCTTCAGCATTGATAGGATACACAGGAAAGAAAAGTCCTGCAGCTCAACCATCAGCTACGGTAGCTCTGGCATTGACAGTGGCAGCAAAGGGAGGGCTGAAGATGACTCTCAAGATGATGGTAAGGAATTTGGAGATGTAGGACAACTTTTAAGCATGTTGCTGTCTTCTCCTGCAGGAGCACGGGGAGTAAGAGAATGTGAAGCAGCTTAGAGTGTAATACTGATCCTTCTCCTGTGGCTCTTTCCTGCTAGAGCTTGAGCTGGCAGTAGATGAGCCTGAGGAGGTGCCTGTAGATGAGCCTTTAGAGGGAGACCAGTTAGAGGAGGCCACTGTGGGAGAATCTGTTGGTTCCCTTCGTCTAGATGCTGCTAGTTGCCAAGGTGAGATGGCTTTCTGCTATTGCTGAGTGCTTTTCTGCATCTAAGAAAGCTCTATCTTCACTGCCCTCCTACAACTAGATTTTAAGCCAGCTCTTTTGGAAGTTAAAGGCTTGCATCCTCTACTGTAGTACTCCTCTCCTGTTTGCTCCTCAAGGTCTCCTTTTTCCAAATTTAAAATGTTTTATTTATATTTAGTTGATGACAAAAAGAAAGAGGCAAACCTTTTGTAGTGAAGGAATTTAAAATCTTACCACAAAACAGCTAAAGGGTTCAGGTTGCTAGTTAATGGCACAGGTTAATGGGCCAGGACAGGAATTACAGGTGAAGGCCTGTGGCTCATTTTACAGGGAAGGCTGCACAAGAGACTCACACAGAACTTGTCTGGTCTTACAGCATGTGAATGACATGTAGTGAGGTGAGTGTATGTGATCAAGCTGTTAAAACATTGTGAGTTTGCAGGGGCAGCAGAGTCTAAAGGCTAAAGACTCTAAAAAGACTCTAATCAAAGACTCTAAATCAGAGTCTTTGATTCTTAAGGGCAAAGAAGTACTTGTTAGTCAAACTCACAGGGCACTGAGGGTGCTAACTGATGTATATGAGAACGAGTTATAGTAATAGAATATTGCTACTTGAAGGTAGCTTATGAGAATGACTTCTGCAGTAGCCAACAAAACTCAAACTTGTCTCTTTGTTTCCTCCCTTTGCAGCTATTAATCAGGAATCACTGTCTGTGGTGCAAGTTACACTAATAAAAATGAGAGGTCAAAGTGTGGAATCTCTTCATCAGGTAAGAAGAGAGGCTTGGCAGGAGGGCTTGTTTGTGGGCATTTAACCAGTTTCCAGTGTGATGGAGACAGCTGTAAATCAGGTGAACTTGTTTGGTCTGGATTTAACTGATTTAAAGAAGGTAACTGAAAACAGCTGTTTGCCAGCCAACCCTATCAGGGATAGAGTAACAGCAGCATTTGAGTGCAGAAAAGTATAAAGAAGTTTGGAGTGATCAGCATGGAAACACTGCAAACCAGCTATTTTCTCTGTTAGGCTTCCAGAGAGGAAATGGAGAGTAGGCCAACTTGCATATTTTTAGTGCAACATAGAGCCAAGACCATCCATGCATTGGTGCATGTGTTCCAAAGTTGATCACTTTCCTGTTCCTGAAGCTAGAAGGAGCTCCCACTGGAGCAAAATCAGACGCTCAAGTTCTAATTACTATAATTTGTGTGATTATACTATGTGTGCTGGGCTCTTTGTTGTCAACATCTTATTTTTATCAAACCCTTGCAAAAAGGCAACCATGTTTGGTAAAATATGTTATATCATAGATCATGTTGTGTGGATTTTTTTTTTTTAAGCCAAACATTATTACTTTTCAAACTGGAGCTGTACCCACAAGGGTAGATGTATTTTAAATGGCTCTATTGTTTCTTCTGTCCTGGAATCCAAATCAGCCTTTATCGGCTCAAAGGATTTAAAAAAAAAAAATCAACTCCTCCTTTTCTGCTTTACTCCAAGTTCTTTTCTGATCAAAAACTTCAGTCACTTAAGATTTTTTTTTCCTCTCTTCTCATGCCTCGTAGTGGACCCAGTCAAGAATGATAAGGAATTTTTACTTGGCACTTAACAGACTATTTTACTTTGTAATTGTTGGTTTATCTTCTCCCCAAAGAAGAACACTGTGCAATATAAACTCCAATGAACTTATTTCTGTATTTCAGTGAAAGGACTGAAATGTGCAGGGCAGAGAGCAAATATTCTGCTTTTAAAGTGTATTTTTTTTAGTAGTGACTAAAAACTACAGAACTGTGTTTCTTACTGTTGGCTGGACCATACAGTGTGTCTCTGCTCCTGAGAGCACAGTTAGCCAGCATAGGGTTTCATCAGAGTGCTTTTATTTATTTATTTATTTATTTATTTTTTAATTTAAATTAAAAGCCAGAA
>JAVCKT010026436.1:18194-29752 GCA_032273925.1 Rhynchotus rufescens | reverse complement strand
CAGCGTAGGGTCATTGCATCATCTGCCCCAGAGGATGAGGCTCAGCAATGTTGCACCTCATTTTCACTTGGTATTTTGAGGAAGCAATTGGAGTTGACTTTGAGCTAGCTCTCAGCACAGCTCTTAATTGCACATATAAAAAAACCCAGCCATTGTATTCAGACAATAGGCTCTTCCTTCTGTGCAGTGTTTGGTTAAAGTCCTGGCAATGCCACTTTTAGCTTGAATGCGCCTGGAATTTCTCTCTGGAGCTCTGGTCCCTGGGAGGGAAGGGGGCGCTGCCCTTCCTAGGAGCTTGTCCGGGATCTCGGGGGTCCAACGGCCTCTTTTTGGAGGAATTTCTGGTAGAGAAACTGTAAATGTTAGGGCTGATCCTAGAGGCTGTAATAATTTAAAGCTCTAGATGTAAGACTTCCTACACACACAGGCGTATATATGTGCTCTAAAATGATTCAGAAACAGACACATTTAGGAAAAATGACTCCGCATTATGGCTCTGTTTTTGCCTGTGCTCTTCCAGTGACACAATGACTATTAGTTAGCTCTGGGAAAACAACATTTGAATTGTATTAAGCTTATTCCAGTGTAAAGAAAAATCCTGAAGATAATTATTTCTATCCAAATTATTTTCCATTCTTTCATAGACGTTTTTCAGACTTCAAATATGTTGTTTTCTGCAAGTGCTGCATAATAAATTAATTGTTTAATTAGTAATAGATGTGTCACTCCTGGGAGTAAAGCCCTTACTTTGAACAAGTAAACCAGACATCCCTTTCATGTTTAATATGTTGGTTTTAAGACTTTTACCTCTTTTTAAATATATGTACTTTCATAGATCAGATAATACCTTAAACTATTGTCAATGTTCATGTGAGATCTCAGAGCACAGAATTGAGCAAACTGCAGACATTTTTTGACTTTAATCAGCAATAAAGGCAGGAAGAAATTAAGAGTTTGCTCTCGGTGAGAGGATCCCCTGCGCTCGTTCCAGCTGCTCGCGGTGCTGAGGTGGTCCTTGTCACCGCAGCGTGGGGACACCTCAGCTTTCTTGGCGTCCCTGGGTTGTGATCTAGCATGAGAACATGTGGTATATGAGGAACAAGGACCGAGGGACTAGTTTACACCCGAGAGGTCTGATAGAGCAGGAAAATGAACCGTTCAGCCATGCCGCTGGCCGCCTTAGTGGAAAACCCTTCCTGGTTTTGGCCTTGGCCCAGGTGTAGGTAGGCACCAGTTGCACCCGCGGTGCAGGAGATGCAGAGGAGCCGCTCCCGCTCGGAGCGCCGAGGAGGTGGGTGCCGGCTGCAGCAGAGCTGCTGCTCCCTGCGGAATAGCAGCGCTGCTCTCGCCTGAAGTTGGGGTTTTGGTTCTTTCTGGCACGTGTGAGTGTTTGTTTTGCAGATGGTGCCTTGCTAGCAGAGAGACGCTCTCGTGCTTGTTCCTCAGCACTGCTAGTCACATAACGAGTGGGAATAGCTGTGTACCTACTGCAGGGTACCTGTCAAAGCATTCAGCCATTTGGCCTGTTCTTTTTTTTAATGAATGTGGTTTTAATTTTTAAAAATATTTATATATCCATGTATTAAGCTATTTAACTCCTTGTAATTACAGAGCCTTTGCTATTTGTAGCTACTGATGCTGGTGAGGCAGCCTGGGCAGCACTGGCGTTGTGGTGGGTTTGCTTCCCGCTAGCGCCTAGGATGTGCCAGGCAAGGCGCAGGACCGCGGGGTCAGCTGCCCTCGCCCCGCTGCTGTCCCCGTGGCGCTGCCTTGGCGCTGCAGGGTGTCCCCGTGCCCAACGCTCACGGGCCCAAAGGCAGCGAGCTGGCGCGTCCCACAGCACCGGCCCCGGTGCCAACAGGTGACTCGGAAGTGAAAAGCTCTTTGTTCCCTCCCCGCGCCCGGCTTTTGTTATCTATCCAAATTGGGAGCAGGAAAGATAGATGTATGCAAAGTACTTCCATAGAATGCAAGCTGGAACAGCTGTCAGAGATGCAATCCCACTTAGTTGGTCTTCATAAAATGCGTGCGGCATTTTTAAGAGTCTGGATAAAGGGTAAAGGCAAACTGCGCCCATTTAGCAGAAGGCGGCGTGTGACAGCTGACAAAGTGACAGTGGGCCCCTGAACAGCCCGTGTCACTCTTCAGCAGGAGGGCCTGAAATGCCCATTTTAATTTAAATGTTATTTTCAAATAAAATTGCCACTTTGGGATAATTGCTTCTCACTGCGTAACTTTGAGACCACGGTGGCGAGCGGCGCGGGCGCAGCTTTCCTCATTGCGGCTCCTGTTTGTTATTGTGCAGCACCATATGTGTCTGCGGGGCGGTGCCATAGGTGGTCCCGCGCCGCCTGCCGCACAAATCAGCCTTTTGTTCCGGGGGCTGTTGCTGCAGCAAACAAACGCGGTGGAGGTGAGGGGCGGGCGGGCCGCGGGCCCCGCCTGGGCGCTCGTGCCGCGTCGGCAGCACGGGCACCGCGCGGCCGGGCTCTGCTTCGTGCCGTCAGGCTCCTGCCCGGCCCTCCTCGTTCTGGCCTCCTGGGGCCCCTCGCAGCCGTCGTTGGATGTAAAATGCAGAGCCTGTTTTCTAGCAGTTTGGCAAGCGCAATCAGCGTGTGTACAGGTCCTGTTGATTTAAATTCTTCCTTCTTCCCTCTTTCCAAAGAAAACATTGGTTTATATACTTAAAGCCCAAACTATTGTTATTATATAAGTGTGTATATATATATATATATATATATATATTTGGATACCCTGAGGCTTGGTGTGTCTCAGGATGTCCTGGTAATGGAGCAGGGAGGTCAGAAGAACAGCGGTGAGAGACTCTATCTAATTCACACCTTGGCACCAGCACGCTGGGGCTGACACGTCCAATTTACTGTGGCACTGTTTGACAGGTGTCAAGACTCGACAGTCGCGCAGAAGTACACACGGCTGCGGAATCAGAAAGAGAAGGAGGGTGATTGAACATCCTGCAAATGAGACACCCGGGGAAAAAAACACACGCGCGCGTGCGCGCACACAACTATTCAATGGAAAATCTAGGCTAATTAACGCCTGCTGTTGCCTGATGCGTGGCATGGCCCCTCAAGGACTCTGTGCCATTCGGGAGTTGAAAACATGTCAGGAGGCTCCTCTTTTCTCTTGCTTGAAGAATATTATGACACTTTAGAGCTAAGGAAAAGTTCTGAGAACTTTTCTCAGTTTTCCTGGCAAGTTGTAGAACTTCTCAGTTTTTACCTTTACCGGCTCTGTCCCTTGCCTTCTTCCCGGCCTTTCTCTTCTGCCTTCTCCTGTCCCACTTTACCTGGCGGGAGATGCTCATGGGGGTTTTCTCTTTCCGGGATGTGTCCATATGCTCCTATTCCCCGTGGATGTGCAGGACGGTGCACGCAGAGCGTCCTGCTGGCAGCGGTGGCGGCTCTGGGCTGCCTGGCCTCACTGGGAGGCCGTGCTGGGTCAGGTCTCCGCTGCGAGGCCACAGCGCGGCCTGGCCGCCGGGCTCGCGTGCGGTGCCGGGAAGGGCACTGCTCGCAGCGGGTGAGAGCTCGGAGAAGAGCAGCTGGCTTTTCCTTGACGCTGGATGCCATTGGGATGGAGCAGATCCTTAGTGCTCGTTGGTAAGGAACCGAAGGTCACAGTTCTAGTCCTGGAGGTGGTCCCTCGAGATGACCGCAGCGTCTTCAGGGACAGTGGCTGCGGCAGCTGCAGAGATATCAGAGAGGAGCACAAACCCGTTGCTAGCTCGGGAGGGTTGCGCTAATTTTGCAAAGAACTCCTAGATGTCAGAGCTGCCTGGCACGGGCTCGCTCCCGGCTCCTGGCCTGCCATGGGCTCTCTCCTGGCTGCTCTCCTGGCACAGACTGGCTCCTGGCCTGCAGCCTGGGCGCAGTTGCAAAGTGCGCGGGCGGCCGTGGCCGGAGCGCAGCCCTTTGCCCCAGGCGGCCTTGAGGGGCCGGGAGCGCCGGGGTCCAAGGCGGGAACATCCCAGCGTTTGGGGAGGCAGCTCCGCACGTCGCTGCCCGTGGGCCAGGCAGGGTCCCATCCTGCTGAGGAGGCCAGGCCAGCCAAAGCGCATCTGAAGAAAGCCTGTTGTTGTCAGTATCATCGTTATTGTTGTTGTTGTTGCTCCTGTGAGGACTCCACTGCATTGCGGCCCCACAGGAGAGGCGGCCGCGCGGCCCGCGAGCTGCGGGGCGCCTCACCCGCTGCCCTCCTGTTCAAGGCGGCAGGGGTGCCTTCCTGAAGGGATGGTATCCCCTGAACACACCTCGAGGAGATTATCCCGTCATTAAATGTTTGTAGGATAACAGGAGAAGCCTAATTTAGTTTTTGTTTCTTTTTCTCTGCGGTTTAATCACAGATGAAAGAGACTAATAGCACTACAGAGCTTTCTGGTGATCAAAGGCCAATCAATCCTCTTTGTGGAGTAATTAACTATTTGCTAAACTTGCAGAATTGATTTCCATTTAGGGCTAAGAGAGAGGGTTTTAAATGAAGACCGATTTACCAGGCGTGAGGAGGGAATCTCGGCACTGATGCCAGGAGATACTCAGGGTGATGAATTGGAGCCTGCTAATTGGAGGATGAAAAATACAGCTGGAATCTGGCCCCATTTGCTCCTACTTTGGAGAAAGACAGGAAAAGGGAAATAAGGCTGAGAATCTGACAGATGGCTCTGTGCACTGGCAGCGGGGAGACGGGCCGCGCCGAGACAGCAGCTGACGGGCTGGAGGAAACGTAGATGTAACCAGCACAAAACTGTGTCGCGCCGAAAGCATCAGTCAGGTGGCGGCTGCCGCCCTGCGCGCGGCTCCGGCTGCCTCCCCCGGCAGAGCAGTTGTGGAGCTTGGTGCCCACGGAGCCTCCTTGTACTGAAGCAAGCGCCGGCACCGCGGGGGAAACGGCGACTTCGTGAGACCTTGCGGAGCCGTTCTGTTCTTTCCAGCCTTTACCGGAGTGATAACGGGGGAAAGGAGTCCCGTGCTGTAAGTATTGCAGCCTTGGAAGGACAAGTAGGACACGCGAACCTGGTTGTTGACACGAGGAACAGGGTTGACTAGAAATGCGACCGTTTGAAGATGCAGCACAGCTCCCGTGAGGGGAGCGACTGGAAAGGTTGGTGTTTGTCTTCCATGGAAGTGATGACGAGGGATGCAGCAAAGGTTTATAAATTGGGAATGGGACAGAAAAAATATTAGAGGATAAATGCAAGTAAGGAGTAGTCACCAAATGGACAGGGAAGGTTTAAAGCAAAGAAAAATTTGTGCCTTTTCACAGACCACGTAATTAGAGGACAAACACGTAAATGAGTTCAGGATGAATTAGATGTATTTGTGGAGTAGAGGCTCCTTGCTGGGTATGGATAGAGGCTCCTTGCTGGATATGGAGCCACGTCACCTGGAGGAGACCTCCAGCTTGAGAAGCCTGAGCAGCCACGGGGCATCACCCTGTGCTGCTCCTGCAGCCTTGGCCTTCTGGACACTGCTGGAGAGGGGACGCTGGCCTTGGGCTCGTCCCAAATCCCCTTCCTCTAGTTCTTGAACTTCAGTATGTGGAGCTTGGTGTTTCTGTGGTCTTGTTTTAATCACATGCTAGGCAATAACACCAAAAACCTCCTGACTTCAGCAGTGGACATAGGGGAACTGATGGCTCGTGCTATGTGCCCAGGGCAGCACTGGCCCTCCCCAGTGCTCCAAAAGCAGCGCAGGGAGTTGGGCTGCCCGCCGTGACAGTTTCCTCATGTCTCCCAGGGAGCTTGTTGTGTTGGGGTCTGTGTTGGGATCCAATGGAATGGAGAAAGTTTTGCTGCATGCGGTAGGTATGTGTTTGCTGTGTTTCTTGTCTTAGCAAAACTCATCTGCTTCTGGAGGCAATTAGTACTCTATTCTGATGAAAAAGGAAGAACCGTGCTGGCATATCCAGTGCTAGTTAATGTCAGTGCTTTTGGGGAGGGCCATTGGAGAAGGCCCAGTAGGAAGCCCTGGACTTCTCTTTATACAGAACTGCAGAGCTTGGGAGTCTCCTCAAGCATTCAGAGCTAGTCCAGACTATCACTGAGAGAGAAAAATATGAATTACAGGAAACTTGGGAGAAGTGATTTTGCCCTTACCTGATTGTTATGCAAATCAGGTGTTACTTATCATTGAAAAAATTAGTTTGGGTTCTTCTGTACCAAATGGTTCCCTGGAAATGGCTTGATTCACACCAGCAGCGCTGAGAAAGGAGCTGTATGAGCCCCACTGAGGAATTAAGCTGTTCGTTCAAGTGCGTTAGGAACGCGCTCTTTGGTGAGGTGTCAGGCAGAGGTTGCTGAGCCGCGCTGTGCGGGCCGGGCGCCGCGTCCTGCTGCACCTCTGCTCCAGCCACTGCCCACAGAGGGGTCGCCTGCCCCGGCCCCTTCTCTCCTCCGTCTGGAGGGCGAGGAGGCGCTGGTTGGGATGGAGCCGGTTCTGGAGAGGGTCCGAACCCGGCGGGTGCCCCGTGGCCACACCAGTGCCGTGCCGGCTGTTTGCTGGGAATGGAGTTTACCTGTAGAAGCTGTTTGGGATGGAGCCAGTTCTGGAGAGGGTCCGATCCCAGTGGGCACCCTGTGGCTGTGCCGGGTGCTTGCTGGGAATGGCGCTCACCTCTCGGAGCGCTGCGACCTGCGTTCCCCTTGGCGCACTGAGCTCGCGGGGAAGGGCCCCCACATCCCTCCAGGCCTCTCTAAGGACTCCTGGCCCAAGGAGGAGCTGAGGAATTGCTCTGCTCTCCAAGCAGGTAAGTGGTGGCTGCTCTCGGAGGGGCGGCCGCGGCGCCACTGGCCTCTCCTTTGGACGCAGGGGCTGCTGCGAGCTGCCTTGCTGCCGTAATTGCGTTAGGGACCGGCGCAGCCTGCTGGAAATCAATTCTGCTGGGCCCCTCTGTTTGTTGGGAAATGCACTCAGGCAATTGAGGAGTACATTAGGCTGCGGGCCGGCGCGCTGACCTCGCCACGATTGGGGTTGACACTCGCGCAAAGACGTTTGTCCAGCTAAAGGACAGTGCTACCAGCAGACTCTTATCTCCCCTAAATTGGATTACTCAGATCTGCTTGTTCTCTTTTAAGATAGTGACTGCAGGTTTTTTCCCCTCTCTTTCTGTCTGTCTGAGACAGTTACCTAGTGATTACTGCCTAACGTGCCGTTTTTAGCTATTCCCGGGCAGTTAACGTTTAATATCCCCACTCAGGCCTCCTGTCCTGCGCCTGCTCTCAGAGCCCTGTTCATCCCTGCGCCTGCCTTTCAAGAACCGCTTCCCCTTGGGCTCTGCAGCGACATGAGGAGCTCACTGTGTCTGAGCGGAGGGCAGTGCCCTCCCTTAAAAGTTCCCTGGGGAGAAGCCTGCGGGGTTCCGTGGGGTCTCCCTGCTGGGAACGTGTGTCCTGCAGTGACCAGGTGGCCTGGAGCCGGAGGGATGGGAGCAGAGGCCTCCCTGCACGCTCTGCTCTGTGGGCAAAACGGACAAAGCGATGGTGGATGGAGGCCATGGGCTTTGCTGGGGCTGCAGGGATCACAGCTCTGGCATGCAGGGGTTGCAGCTCCCGAGTGCAGGGATCGCAGGTCCCAGGTGTAGGGATCACAGCTCCCTGTGGTACCGGGTTTGCAGCTCCGGTGTGGTGCCCAGTTTGCAGCTCCGTCCTGGCTGGGCCCAGGCCGCAGCAGAGCGAGGGGCTGAACCGCAGCCCGGCCTCTGCCGCTTGGGAGCTGAGCTGCCCTTAGGCCGTGGCCCTTTGGCTCTCGGGGAGCCCATTCCCTTTTCCCTTCTACAGAAAGACTTTCCTTAAAATGTGCAGCCCATGTCATGTACTGAAAATACTGGCATTTTCAAACAGTTTTACAAGAAAAACTTTCTTTAAACCCGCTCAGGAAGCCAGTTACTAGCCAGGGCTACAGAAAGTAGCTGCATCTCTACAGCAAACCAAAACGGTGCTTTTCTCCTGGCAGCGTAGAGATGGGAAGAAGTGATTCTGCTGCTCCTTAGGGAGTTGCCTCTGTGTTAGCAGAAAATACAAAAATATCTTCCTGATCCTCATGCAGTTTTTCAGTTATGTTGTTGTAGACTCCGAGTGTCTTTTACTTCAGCTCCAGACGACGCTGCTTGACCTTGTGCTAAGCAGAATAGTGTCTAAGCATCGGGCAAGGTCTTCGGAGAGCAGAATGCAGTGAATGCGTCTTGTAAATTCTGTATGAGAAGAGAGGAAGGAGAGGAAGGGCAGGAGGAGCTGTTAGTGTGGGCACATTGTGCTGTCCTTTGGTCCGGTAGGAGCTGCAGGGACGGCACTTTGTGAGAGCTGGGGCAGCCTTCGTGCGGTGCGAAGCACATGGTGAGGTGCTGATAATGCATCGCTGGACACAGCCCTGCTGCAGTGAGGAAGGTCTGTGGGGAGGGCTGCGTGAAGGAGATGAGTGGCAATCACTGGGTGTTAAGGCTGGGTTTGACTGTTTTGTATAAACATTTGTGGAAGAAGTTTGATAGTATCTTCCTTTATGAAGGAGATGTTGCAGTGCGGAAGCGTAAAGTCTTGCATGTGTCCTCTGGGTATCTGCTGCAAGCTCTTACGGGAGCCGGAGCTCTTGGTTAGCATACAAAGGCTTAGGAGTTTTATAGTGTTCAGGCTCTTAATCTACAAAGCATAATTTAATCCTCTTTTAGCTAGCTGCACCACAAAGCCCCAGTTGTAAATAAATCATATGGTGGCTGTGGATGCAGCTGCTGTTTCCACTTCCCTCACCTACCCTTGGCCAGTATTTCTGCAAAACAGGTGAAATTAGCTAATGTAACAGATAAATAAAGAGCACGGTTTGCAGAGCCAAGATTGCTCCCCAGCAGCAGAGCTTAAGCACAACTGATGGCTTGGAGGTTCTGCTCAGCTGCCTGCCGATACCAATGATTTTGTGTTTGTGTGAGTCTCGGCGCTTTCTTTCCCTGCTCTTCCTCGGGGCTCTGAAAGGATGGGGAAGCTCAAAGACCTGGGTTGGTTTGTGCTGCATAAAGGCCCATGTCCTTATGAGACCCACGAGCCCTGGAAGGGCCAGGAAGGGGACGGCAGTTGTTTGGGTTGAGTGCACAACAGAGGTGCCAGCGTGCCCAGGTGTCTGTAGTGGACACATCTTACCAGTGCTTCAGAGGAGAAAGCAAATGCTAAAGGAAATAGAAGTAGAAAAAATACATTTTTCTTCAAAATTGCTTCAGAGACTAGTCCTTACTGTGGAAGAAAGGGAGATTACGGCAGGAATGGGAAGGTCCAAGTGACAGCGTTGATGAGTGGATACGTTGAAGAGAACTTGATCTTCAGAAGCTGTCGTCATGGTTTCATGATACCCTATATTCATCTGCTCTCCTTAGTTTGCCTTCCTCCTCTTCCTCCCTGATCTCACAGCCCCAACCCTTGTGCTGCTCCGCGCTCGTGACCACCGACCGTGGTGGCCTCTTCCTCCCCGCGCGGCGACGGCTGCTCGTCGGGTCCCTTGTGCGTCACGGTGTCCAGCGGCTCCTCTAAGGATATGCAGGGTTGGGAGGGGATGAATAACAGCAGTGGACATTGCTCCCTGAAGGGCCTTCCAAGGAGGCTGGACGTGCAATAGGGAGCGTGGAAATTCTGCGTGTGTGAGGAAGGGCGAGCAGCCTTGGTGCCCGAAGCCCCGCTCGCCTTTCCCCTACCGTGGCTTTGCTTTTATTCCTGCTGGGCAATATGTAAACAAGGGCAAGGAGCTCTTTGTTCCTTTGTGCCGCCCGCTCGCCCATTAATCCCCCTCCCCCTTCCCACCCTGCACACAGGATTACACAAAGCAAAAGTCATTAATTTTTATCTCTGACTATCTGTAGGCTTTTTAATGTGGCCTGGCTTGCTTATGCACCACCAATTACATGTCATAAGTGCTTGTAGATGCTGCAGCAGTATCGGAGGCTGATGAATCACTGCCGCTCCTGCGATTAGTATGCAAGGGGCCGTGCTCCTCGAGCAGCTGGCATGCCAATGAGGCGCTGGCTCTGCTGGTCAAGGCATCTGGACATGAATTCAATATGGATTGCTTTAATTAAATGGCTAAGCACACAAGGAGCTAAGAAACAACTCCATCATTGAGTGAAACTTGAAAATAAAGTCACTGGGAGAGTGGAGGTAGAGGGAATTGCTCAAGCACCTGTTGTTTCACCTGTGAACCCTCAGGTTCCTTTCGCAGTAATGAACTTGCTGTGAGTGGCTGCAGTTCCTGCATTGAAGGTCTGGGTGGAAGGCATACAGTAAGCGTTACCATTAGAAGTTCAGGAATCAAATCGTCAGCAAACTCACGCTCATTCCTCTGCTCTTGAAGGCATCAATTCTCTTTTCAGTAGGGAGGTTATTGCGGTGTGTGGAAGCAGCTGTTTCAAGGGAGGGGTTGGGAAGGTGTGCACGGGGCCACCACGAGGTGCCGGGGCCTGCGCGCGGGAGGCTGCAGCAGGGCCTCCATCACGGCGCTACCGGCAGCGACATCCCTAGGAGCAGAGCCGGGGGCAGTGGCCGCGGGCAGGGACGTCACCGCGGCCATGCAGGGCTCCAGGGACCTCAGGGGCGCCTGCTATCTGCTCCCGGCGCCGCTCCACGCCACGGGCGTAGCCAAAGACACCTTGAGGCTCAGAGTTTGTATAAAGGCTGTTGTGCGGGGAACACTCTGGGCTATTGGCTGCCTATAAAAAGCAGTATAAGAAGACAGGCAAAATTAAAATAAAAATCTGGGTTAAAGATATTTTTCTCATGTTTTGTGTTTTCAGAGACTTAATGCACGTGCCAGATTCATCCTGTCCCTCCTCTAAATGAGGGACAATGGGGTGATGGGTATCACAGCATCACAATTTTCTGTACTATTGGAAGGAGGCATTGAAATGTGTCAAAATTCAAAGACTTGCAGGAAACACCCATAATACTGCTATCATGAAGCATTTTTTGCAATTCTGAGTATTCATTTTGACTAAGTGGATGTTGCGCTCTTTACTGCTTGATACTTATTTACAGGGATTTTGATGAAAATGACAAACTGGGTGATTGCATTTCCCTGCCGCAGCAGCGTTTTCTGCAACTGTTTTTGGCGGAGTGGCTGAGGTTGGCAGCCCGCGGGGAGCTCTCGCCCGTGGTGGCTCCTTTCCTGCACAGGTCACGGCGGAAGCGCTCAGGGCGCGCCACAGCACAGCGAGGTGCCCGCTCGTGGATGCGAGTTTTGCACTGAGCCCACGCTGCCTGGTGGCTGTTCCCAGCCCTCCCGGCGGCTGTTCCTGTTCCTCGGCCCTGGTGGCTGTTCCCGGCCCTCCTGGCGGCTGTTCCCAGCCCTCCTGGCGGCTGTTCCTGTTCCTTGGCCCTGGTGGCTGTTCCCGGCCCTCCTGGCGGCTGTTGCCGCTCCTCGGCCCGGCGGCAGTGGTGCGAGGGCCGCCACGTGCTCTCGCGTGGGCGCCCAGCTTTCCTGGGCACGGCCTGGTCTGGCCCGGCCCGCGGGCGCTGGACCTGCGGCCGTTGCCATGGGAACAGGCGGCCGGTCGCCATGGCAGCGCGCGGCGCCCCG
>JAVCKT010026436.1:0-16265 GCA_032273925.1 Rhynchotus rufescens | reverse complement strand
GGCGCTGGCCCTTGGGGGCTGTGGCAGGAGGACGCGGGCGGCCCGCGCCAGGCGCTCGCTCGTTGGCGTGCGGATCGTCCCCGCGCAGCGCACACCTCCGGAGCGTGTCCCGGCGTGCGCAGCCTCGCTCGGCCCAGCCCGCGGGCGGCTCCGCTGGACTCACCAGCACCGCTGTGCACGGACACGGGCGGGAGAGGCGCCATGCCTGGGACTCGGTGACCCCCGCGCGCACCGGTGCAGGGAGCAGCGTGGAGCGCGGCCGAGGGCGCCGCAGCCGAGCGCGGCTGCCAGGCTGGAGCTGCGCGCTCAGCCGTGCAGGCCTCACCCTGCGGATGCGGCTCCTTCCCTGCGGCCCTGCCAGGCTGCGGGCTGGGGCAACGCCCAGCGCCCAACACCGGCGCATCCCTGTGTCCTGGTGCGCCGGCTCTGCTCCCGCTCGCTCCAGGCCAGGAGCTGGGGGGATCCGCTGTGTGGGAGGCGGCAGGGATGGTGCCTGGTGGAGCAGGACTGCTCCGCAGCGCAGGGACGGCCGCAGCTGCCCGCACACCCCAAGGAGGCTGCGGACGTGGTGTCGCTGCCTTGGCCTGGTGTGGAAACACGAGCGAGACACCCAGCGCCATGGTGCTGAGAGGGAGGAGGAAAGGGGAGGAAGAGGAAGGTGCGAATGGTGGTCGGTGCCCGCGTGTTTGGAGGACGATGCTAATGAAGAGTTGCAGCATGTGTGACTGCAGCATCGTCCTGCGACGCCGCGTGAGCCGGCCCAGCAGCAGCCCTTGCTCTTGGGCAGCGAGTGTCTGCTCGGGCAGCGCCAGCCGCGATGCCACGCGCGGCTGCTCCGGCCCGCGGCCCCGGCCCGCGCCCCCACGGGGGTCGCCCTCCGTGGGCACCGGGGTCCTTCCTCCTTTGTGTGTAAAATGACAGCAAACAAGCCTCCAATAACACCGGACACTTTCATAATTGATTTATGCAGGGACTCGGGAAGTTCTATTACCTTTTGTTTAGCTCAGGGGGCCTGACTCTGTGCAATCCATTGCTGAAACTAATTACAAGAAATAATTAAACTGTGACACGAAGATATTATACCGTTAGTTTACTAATGACACCGTGAAGCTGTACCACCAGCACAGGACAGTGATTATGCTTCATTCATTATTTATCCGTTTGCTAAATGAGACGCTGACATTTTCAAAAATTACTTTGAGGTTTCTTAATTGTCGGCAGCAGGATGGACTGGAAGGAGCTCTCCTTCCTCTTAGTTACTTATCTAAACCTCAGATGTATTATTAGCAAAAAATAAATAATAAATAAAATACAACAGTCAGCCTTTCTGGTCATTGTTCTGGCTGAAACGGGGCGCTGCCGCGATTCTGAGCACTGATGGAAGCGATGACAAACAGTGTCGTTCCAGAGCGCTCCACGGCGCAGCCCAGCCTCGCTCGGGGTCCGCACAAATGCAACGTCCCATTTCGGGTGCTTTGGACACGCTGGAGCAAACTGCCCCGCGCCTTCCTCTGGGCTTCTAAACGAATCCCTTTGCCTCTTTGCCTGTTGTTGTAATCGCTTCTTTGTACTTTATTGATCAGGAAATGAAATTGTATTTTTAAAATGGAAGTGTTTACCTTGGAAAGGAAAGAAAGGTCACGCAGAAGCGCTATAATCGGCACAAATGGAAGAGGTGCCGCCCGCGGGTGCCATCTCTGGCCAGCGGGCTTGGTTTTCTGTATTACAGTTAATGTAGTACAGTTATATTCTAAAAAAGATTAATATACCAGCTTGGATACGAGAAGTTGGGCCATTCCCTGTTTTTCCTCCTCGGTTTCCTCCGCGCTCCCCCTCTCCCTGCCCTTCCCGGCTGCGGCTGGCGGGATGGGGCGCCCGCGGGCAGCGCAGGCGCCGGACGCCTGCAGACGGGGTTTAATTTCTTCTGGTGTAATGGTATCCGGCATCGGTAATTATGCTGTTTTCTCTCCTGCGCTGATTAAATACAATTTACCCGGAGAACTAAGTGATGAATATTTGCGTGGCTTGTGTTGAACCAATAGCTGGTAAAATAGCCATAATAAATAAACTTGTAAGAGGGGGAAGAGAAAGGGAGTTATGGGTTAGGTAACATTAGCAGGTGCAAGAAGAAAGGAAATGAGATTAATACTAGAGGCAGGAGACTATTTCTGGTGCCTTATTTAAAGAAAAAACTGTAAGTCCCCAGCTTGGATTTTCCAGCTCAATGTGAGACGTTTTAGGTCAAGATTTTCCTTTTCTGGTGTTGTTGGGTTTCCTTTTCTGGGTTGTTGGTGTTGTGATGGTGGTCAGAGCACTTCTTGATTTTGCTATGCATGAGAGTGGTGAACGTACTGGTATATTTAGTGTAACGCCTGGGGTGGCCAGGAGGGCTATGGGGGCCCTGGATGCCGGGTGACACAGGAGCGCGCGGAGCCCATCTGGGAAATGTGCAGAGCTGTCTGAGAGCATGTGGAGCCCCTTCGAGGGGCGCACAGAGCCTGTCCGGGAAATGTGTGGAGCGCATCCGGGGAGCGCGGGGAGCCCCACGCTCCCGTGGTGGCCTCGACGCGGCTCCTGCGATGGCGCTTTGGTCACTGAGCGCAGGTGTCGCTGCAGGAGCGCGGAGGCTCCTCTGGGTCTTGGATAGCCCCCCTCTCAGCAGATTGTTTGGAATGTGTCTTTTACATGAATGTTATCATCATCATGTTCCAATATATAATGGCAAAAAATAAGTATTGCTTAGCTGCAAAATAAGGGGGATAAATGGGCAGTAATTTTTCTAAAAGTTGAGCTTTTTTGAATTACACTGTGCGTGGCCCTTGCCTTTGCCCTCGCTTGCATGGTGCTTCCATAGCTCCTCGGTGCTCTATATCCCCTTTCCCCCTCTTCTCCATTAGCCGCTTTTTCCTGCAGACTTGCTGCTTTCATTTTCTTTTGAAGTGCCTTTTGGACCTTAACGCTTCACTCTGCAGCAGAATTGGAACAGGATTTGCTGCAGGTTTTCAGGAGTTCAGATAGTTCCCAGTCCCGCGCTCTTGCACCTGAGAGGAGTTGGAGTTTCCTGTGACCTCCGGGTCCCGAGCCAGGGGAACGGGAGGGTTGCTGGCTGTGCGGATGGCTGCAGAGCGCGCAGGAGGCCGGGCTGCTCTGCCGTTAGTGCTGCAGGAGCCGTGTGGCAGCTGGGGTGCCGGGTGCTGCCCCTGCCTGTGGGCACAGAGCCGCTCGGGGACCGTTTGAGGCCCTTTTCAGGCCTGTGTTCTATTAGAAATTATGTGTAGAAATTCTAAGTAAAGATTTGGGTAATCTGTTAGTGTGAGCTAGATGCAAAACTGGTTTGGAGAATGTTAACAGAAACCTCTTCCCCCGAGTTAAACTTGTGAGACCTAGGAAAAATTGTGTGCGGCTTGGCATGTGGATTTCTTTGGAAACAAAATGTTTTAACATCGACTCTAGGATGAGGAAATCTAAATCCTCGTGGAAGGGTGAACAGGAGAGCTGCATGGGTCCATCAGATATGGGGAAGATGCACTGGCCTGAGCTGGATCCACGTCCCTGCCCGGGGTCCCTCCGCAGCTCCAGTCGGTGCCTCTGATATTTCTCCAGGGTTTTATTCCCATTGCAGGAATAGCAAGCACTGGCATTTTTTCTAGCTCTTTCCCCGTCTCTGCCCCCCCAGCAGCAAGCTGCAAGACTAAATATAGGTCACCCCAGGCAATTAAGGAAGAGTTGTTGTTTTTGAAAGGTATTCAGCAGGCAGGAAGCCCAGTTTCCAAATGAGTTATCAGGTGATATGATGTTTGGCCTCAGCCGGGGTGATTGACAGGGGGCTGCGTGTTCACAGATACATTATTTAAACACGGGGAGATATAAGAGATCTTCTGCACTAATTACTTCGAAGGCTGTATTAATCACAAGACACTTTAATACCCAATCAATACTTGCATTTGTCAATGACCTTGTAAATCTCCTCCGCTTTCACACTGCCATGTGGCAGAAGTATTTAGTCCCCGTGTCTGGGGCAGGAGGAGCTGGGTGGCGTTTTGCAATGTGTGTTGTTCTCTAATGCAGGTTTAGCAGAGGCTCGGTTCCAGTGTGGAAAGTTCAGTTTTCAAGGTGGAAGAGGAGGAGAGATGCGAAGGCCTCCGCGTGACCGTGGCCTGAGGGCGGCAGCGCAGGGCCGCCCCGCAGGACGCAGCCCCGTGCGCGGGGCAGGCGCGCGGCTCTGCGCGGGGACCTCGTGTTGCAGAGCGGGCGGCAGCGGACGCGGGTAGAGAGAGCCACGGAGCTGCCCGCGCCGGGAGAGCGGCGCTTCCCCTCGCGCCTCCAGAGGTAGGGAGGGCAACCACACTGGGAAGGAAGGAAAATATCGTCTGCAGTTAGGATTGCACTGCAGTCCATACGCGTTCCAATGGAAAGCAAGGAGTCATTATTTTTACATAAGGCTCTGAGCTAGAAGAGGGAAACTGAGGATGGGAGTCGAGTGCACTGTGATCTCCTGTCTAGCTGGGGCTCTTTTGCAGAGGCAGGCCGCATTAAGTTCGTGTTTTACAGGCACATTAATCCTGCTGTTTGAGCAGATATTTCTTATCTTCCCAGCTGAACTGTGCAGCTAATAGCAGTTTCCCTGCCTGCTTGCTTTGTTTGTTAGTTTTTGGTACTTTGTCACCTTTCTGGCAGCTCACTGATGCCACGCGGTACCCACGGTGAGCGCCAGTCTCCACGTGCAGGCTGTGCGGGTGCATGGGGTTGTTCCTGCCCCGCAGGATGTGCTGTGCCCTCTGCTGAACTCGGGGCTCTCGTGCTGGAAGGCAGCCCCGCTCTGCCGGGTCCCTGCGCGTGGAGGCTCGGCCGCATTGGCGCCGGGCGCGGAAGCTGCTGGGGATACTCAGCCACCTCGGGCAGCAAACGAAGGAGACCTTGAACGGGGCTGGCCCCGGGGTTGCCTCGGAGCTCCCGCAGCTCCTCACAGCTCACTTAACGTGGCCAGAGTCCCATGCCAACTGCAGTTCGTTTTTTGCCTGGAATTCCCACCGATGGTTGGTTTAGTGTTCCTCCTTGCATGCTCCAGTCCTGATTCAGAGCAGAGTGCAAAGTTTGCAAAAGTTTCGACCATTCAGCCTTCCTGTATGACCATCCTATCTGAAGTGGCACAGATGGATGTCGTAGGAACCTCCCTTCCCTGGAGGACATCCCGTTTCCCCACCTTGGGCAGAGCTGTGGTTTCACACGCACCCCGCTCCCGTGCGGCGTCCTCGACGCAGCCCCTCTGCCTTTAGCTTTCCCGTCGCAGCCTTCCCAGGAGCTGTCCCTGCGGCTCGCGGAGCTGCCAGCCTCCCGCGTCCTGCCCTGCCTCTGCTCGCTGCTGGCGCCTCCAGAGCTCTGCGGCGGGGAGGTGAGTTTAGTGCTTTCCCTCTGCTCTCAGGCCATTTTTCCTATGCTTCTTTTTTTTTATTATTTTATTTTATTTGTAGTCCCTGTCATTCTGCTGGGGCAAAGGGGTAAAGAGATTTGACACTAAGTGCGGGGAAATGCTGTATCTGGAATCTATCTTCCAGACGGCAAAAGAATAAAAATTCATGGCAGGACAGCAGCTGCTGACACGTTCCCAAAGACATATTGCAGGTAGCATTATTTATTGTGGCACGGAGTTCATAGAAGTGCTACCTCAAAGCACCCTGCGAGATCCTAAAAAGCCCATCTCCCATCAGGTAAGGCAGATTTATGGTGGCTGCTGGTGGAGGGGGTCAGGCGCGGGCGGGAGCGAGCGGCTCGCTGCAAGCCTCGCTTCTCTCCTAACGTATTCAGGGCGCTTTGATTGGTTCAAAGGGGGGCTCCAGCCTGTAATGTTGACCATAAAATTGCAGTGACACGCTGCCTTAGATAAGGAGTGCTGCAGGGAGGGGACGGGGTGCTTTCTGGGAGCAGAAACACTAGGGGCAAGCACATGCTCTCATATTTTAGGTTAATATAGGAGAAGGAGCAGTGGGGGCTGGGGACGGGGACAGATTGATGGTCTCACGAGAGAAGGATGTACTCCTTCTGCTGGAGACTGCTCTGAGCATGCAATAATATGCTAAGGCCGAGGCGCACCGATTTGACCTCCGTTTTGTCTAAGAGGGGAGAGGAAGAGCCTCTGCGAGCCCCGCAGGCCTGAGCAGGTGTCTAATAGGCTCATCACGGGCAGATTAAAGCGCGCCGTGCCGCCGAGCCACCCAGCTCGTGGAGCTCGCGGGCAGCGGCGGCACCGCGGCTGCTCCCACGGCGCCAGGATGGGGAGCAGGGAGCGGGGTGTGCGGGGCAGCCCCTCGCAGCTGCGCCCCGGCCAACGGGGGTGCTCGTCCGGCCCCGCGCATCAACCCGGGATGCGGTGACAGGCAGCCACGTGCTCCTGGCTTCCTCCGTGTCTCCTGCCACTGCAATAGTTGGTTAGCATGCCAAAAACGGCTGGATTTAGCTAAACTGGAGGGAGTTTGAAGCAGTTGTGAGGCTCTGAGCTGAAGTTCAGAGCCGCTGCTCTGAAGGCCCCGCGTGAGCAGGCAGCAGGTGCTGACCTCCCCTCTGCCAGGTCACGGATCTGGATTTCACATCTGGGAAATGCATTTTATTATCTGGAGGATCGGCCACCACCTTGAAATGTAGAGGGCGGCTCTGTGAGCTGATTTGTCACTGTTTGTTGGAGTTGTTGGAGATATCAGGAGAGTGATATGAATAGTTGTGAAAAATGAAATAATAAAAGTGTTCAGGTCATAATTGGGGCATAATTTTAGGGAAGCATAAATATGTGGTGTCTTTCTAACTTTCTGTGCTGCGTCTGTTCAGCTGCTAAACTGAGAAATATTGACTCTGTTAATTTCCTCTGTTAATTCAATTGAATCAAAAAGGGAAGGCTGTTGGTGGGGCTTGAGTTTGCCTGTCTAGATCATCCCCATGCTCCCAGCGACTTCAACTAGGCTGTAGACTTCTAATATGCCAGAGACCTGCAAATACATTAAAGATGCGTGATTAAACCCTGAAGGTTTCTGAGCGCTCCTTCCCCCTTCCTCTCCTCTGTAGTCCCTATTTTCTCATCGGTGACAACCTAAGTACAAAGCAGAACTTGTACCTGCGACTTCTGGAGCCCTAACAGAGCAATCAAAGCAACAAAAGCAGAGCGATAGGAGGCCACGAGACTTCAGCGGATGGAAGCACAGGAATTATATGATGTATTAGCTGGGTTAAAAACAACTATGACCTTGCTGTTTGAGGGCTTTTCCTAACGTCAGCTCTGCCCATGAGGAACCCCATCCCACTCCATGAGGAATAGATTCTTGTTGCAGCGTTCCCGATAGAAGACGTGGGTATCTGGCCCCGCACGGGTCCTTGTGGCGGTGCCAGGGAGGCTCAGAGCGGGCGATGGTGCGCTCACACCCACACGGACCTACCGGGGAGGAAGAGCCTCTTTGCCCCCAGCTCGTTTCACCGGCCCTTCCCGGCCCCCTTTCCCGGCTCTGGAGCTGGGTCGTGTCTCCCGTGCGGCTCCCGGGCGCCGGGCGGCAGAGGCCATCAGAGAACATTTCCCTGTCTCCTTTTTCTCCCGGCGAGCTGGAGGTTACCAGGGCCAGAGGCTGCTGCCTGCCTTCATAAACCTCCCGTGTTATTCGGAGTCATGATTCTCTTATTCAACGGCCCGTGCTTGTCCGTGGGACGGCTAATCCCTCAGCGTGACTGGTTTGCGCGGCAGTATTGATTTCGGTGTCTGTCTCGACGTCGCTGGTGTTCAGCGCTCGTTAGACACCCGAGCTGCCTCACAGAAGAGCCGCCGGGCAGCAGAGGCAGAGCTGGGCCCGGCCGCGCTCCGGCGTGTGCCGGGGTCCCGGGCCGGCGGGAAGGGCTCAGGGACAGGGGCGCTGCAGGGGCTTCCACCAGCCGAGGCTTCTGTGCCTCCCTCCCTTAGCGTTCCTGAAATAGCGGCTCTGTGGAACGGGGGCGGCGGGTCCATCGGCACGCGGGGCGGGAGCCTGCGGGCAGGGAGGCGGCCGCAGCGCGGGGCGCCGAGGGCCCCGGGCCGGGCGCCGAGACGCCAGGTCGGCACCATGGCCTCCTCGGCACCACGGCCTCGTCAGCACCGCGGCCTCCTCGGCTGCTGTGCGGCTGAGCCCGCGCTCCGCCGCTTTGTGAGGCCCTTAATCTTGGACATCTCCCGTTCCCGTGTTACCCTCGCCCTCAATAGCTCCTTTATGCGGCGGCAGAGTCGGGTGATTAGGGGAGGTTATGCGGATGCCGCAATTGAAGCTTAGGGCTTGAATGAGAGGGCTGAAAGAGACAGAAAGAAGGACTTAGCATATTTTTAATTAAAATAACAAGCCAGGACCTGTCACTACATAGATTCCTTTGTATCCTGCATTCCCTTCCCTCTTTTCATCTTGACTTTTTACATAGGACAGTGTTGGAGCCGGAAACACGTTTTCTCCTGCTAGTGCCCGCCGTGGTTGAGGCCGGCGGTGTCGGTGTCCGCGCGGCGCTCTGAGCGCTCCCTCGCCTCGGTGCCGGGTGCTGGCGCTCTCCAGGATTGTGCCTGGCACCTGCGAAATAGCGAGGGCAGTCCGCGGATTAGTGCTCCTGCCTCTTCCCACATCAAAACTGGTACGTCCGTTTTATAGATTAGGAAGCAGAGACGTGGAGTTAGTAACGACTTTGTCCAAGGAAGTAGGAGCTGGTGTAGGAGCTGGGCTATGTCATTCTGAAAAAATACTTCTATAAACCTTATAGTTGTTGGAGCATCTTTGAGTAGCAAATGAAGAAGATGGGCTGATGTGTCATGAGGTTTGCTCACAGTAAGGCGGAAATCAGATTAAGTCAGATTTTGCTCTGTAAAACGCGCGGAGGCTGGTCAAAAATGAACTGCTGGTCAAAGTGATGATGGTGGCATCACGTGATGTTCCAACAGTGGCACAAACCAAAAAAATAAAGATTTCTTAAATGGAGCCTGATCCTCCATCCATGCAATTGGGACATCAAATCTAGAGAAGAGGCAGCTCCGAGCTGTTGGCTAACGGCGCTGGCGAGGCCGGTGCTCGCTCCCTGCCCTGATTTCGCCTCTCCTCCGGCCATTAATAATAGATCCCTCACCCTTCTAGCTTTACAGGTGCCAGGCACTGTTTTTCAAGCTGCTCAGCTGTCTGCCAGATAAATTAATTGTTGAGCTGGGTTTTGAATGTCATCAGGATGTCCTGCTCCACTCGGGTCAATCCAAAGGTGGGAATATCACTACTTTGTGCACGTTTTTTTGGCCTTTCCTGAATTCATCCAGGTGGGAAAACAAAATAGCTGCTGTCCACAGAGCAGGGCTAAAAAAAGGCATGTAAGCAGGCAGGACTCAGCAAACCTGGCTTAGCTTTTCTTGTTGTTTTGCTTTATTAACCCACTTAAGACTACTTGCAAGATTATTAATCTGTTTTCATGTTCCCGTGCGTGCTGCATAGTCCGCGCGGGGCCAAGCGCGAGCGTCGCAGGCACGGGAGGTGCCGGCACCAGGCTGGGGGCTTGGCGGGACCCCCAAACCCAGCGCTCCCGAGGGAAGCGCTCAGGGCTCCGGAGAAAGCACCTTCGGAGCCACTGAGTGTTTCGGTTATAAATCCGTCTTCTAATTTACTTGGGGAATAAACTTGGCCACCAGATCACATCCTAGAGAGAAATTTTGGAAGAATTTTCAAAGCAGTTAATTTGGACATTTTTCAACAATTTAAATGCAAATACAAATGAAAAAATAATTTACGCATAGCTGTAGCTGAAAAGTAAATCCGCCGCGGCTTACGGATCCCTGGGATTGATGCTGACCTGAGGGAAGCTCTTCCTAGGGACGGGCAGGAAGAGCCGGGTCCCGCACGTTTCGGTTGGCAGCACAGGGCGCGTGGAAGTCGCTGGGCACAGGGCTGCAGATCGGCACCGTCCCCGGGCGTGCACTGAGCCGTGCAGTTTGGGGGGTTCTTTTTCAAATGAGCATTATAAATTTTTATATGGATTATGTTTATAAACAAAATGAACCCTAACTCGTAGTTATACGTTTATCATCATAGCTTGAAGTTGCTCATAATATGAAGGGAAAATCTCTGGAAAAAAAGTGGATCAGCTCTGCGTAAGTCAATGTGGGCACCAGGGCTCGTGGTGGTGTAGGAAGCTCATGGAGATAACGTATTTACACAGCCAGCTGTAAACAGCTGTCAGAAAGCTCCAGAGTCGAACAAAACTGAAGTCCTTTCAGACAAACGTAGATGTTCTTCTGTTTTGTTTTGCTTGGAAGTGTTTTGTGTGGAAGCTGAGTGTTTCCTTTATTTTTTGAAAAATGAAACGTTTTGTTTGGGTCAAGCATCATAGTCTTCCCAAACAAAAATATTTTTAGCTTTTTTTCAGTACACTTTTTTTCTCGTTTACTGTGAACAGTTCCCGCAGACTGCAGTTTCTGCAGGCCGACAAGGAGCAGCAGCCTTTGGGTCTGTGCAGACGCCTGGTGCCAGGTCGCTGCAGAGCCCGGGCTCGGGGCCGCCCGGGGCGGCTGCAGGTTCCTGCCTCTTGTTGCACTGCGCCCTGCGCTGGGCGCTGTCACCGGGAGCTGGGACCGCTGGTTGGTGCTGTGGCAGCCCGGGCTGCTTCTCCTGCCGCTATCAGTGGCCACAATGAGGCTACTCCTCCTTTCAATTACACTGCAGAGAATCCCTTAATCTCTTTAAGTAGCTCCCCTAGTCTCATCTCCTCATGCTCGTTACCTCTGCTAGCATCTAGAGCCCCATCCTAATCTGGGGTTGAAAGTAAGCAGGGTTTTATTTATTTATTTATTTATTTATTAGGCTTTGATTCTGCTTGTGCTTGTTGTATGTCCGAGGAAGCCAACAAAAAAGGATCGTGTTCTGTAACCCTTTGGGTGAGGATTGTTTCTCGGCATCCTGGCGCTCGTCAGTGCACAAAAGCCACGCAGAGAGGTCAGAGAGCAACACGAAAGGCGTTTGCAAAGAGCATTCTGCCCTTTTGCTGTTGCCAAAGTGACTTCTGGTCCTTGCTCTCTGTAGACCAAAGCTGCTGCTGTGGTCAAGGGGAGGGTTACATTGCACTAGATGAAGGCAGTGGTAGCTCTAAGCACGTGGTCAAGCGCCTTGTTGGCCTGTGGACGCGGCTCGTCCTGCAGGACGCGCTGGTTGCCCATTCCGGACCGGCTGTGCCGCCGCTTCCTGAGGTCAGGACTAGCGCCGATAACCCTGACTAGGCTGGAGCCTGGCAGGGCTCAAACGGCAGGGCTGGATCCCAGCGGCATTGGTTAAGGGGGAAACTCTTTTCCCCTCATTTTTATTGATTCTGAATATTGTACAGAACCTAGTCATGTAAAGCAATAACACAGAAAAAAGATAAAGTCATTGAAAAACAGTTACAGATCAAAAGTCCCGTTCTTGAAGTCGAACTCGGCACCCCGCCTGCTTTCCTTTGCTGCTGCGCGCTGGTTGCACACACGTTTCCAGGCGCAGAGCAGGTCAGGAAGGTCCCGGTGCTGGATGTGCCTGTGGCGCTCACGTCTGCATCGAGCTCGGGCGAGGCGAGGACGAGGGAGCCGTTCCTCGCTGTCGCTTTCCCACCTTGCTTCTCGGGGCGCCCGCAGCGCTCCCTGCACCGGGCTGCCCGGCTCCTCTGCGCGTTCCCAGCGTGGGAGGCTTTGGCTCCCCGTTCCGCAACACCAGGGGGATTCCTCCCATCCACAGCAGAATCCCAAAGGAAAGATTTCTTTCTCCTTTCGTCTAATCTGTCGGGAGATGGAGGAATATGATCTTCTGCGACTAATCTGCTAGCGGCAGAAGGATTGTCATCTCGTCTCCAGGGTCATTCCAGAGACGGAGCGACTTTATTCTCTAACTCTCAGCTAAAATCTGAATAATTAATCTGATAATATAGCTAGAGTGAGAAGTTTTAGCTTTCTGTTTCTCTGCTGTTCCTCAAAGATCCCCCAGTCATGGGGCTAGTGCCTTGTGTGCAAGAACCACACACTTGGGACTTCACCCTCCTTCACCCTCCTCTCCCACTCAACCAAGTGGCACTGGTATCAAGCTGTTCCGCCAAATATCCTATTTGCTAAATCATGTAAAAATCTGCTTTCTTTTGTGAGAGGGGAATTTCTCACACTACCTGTAATGACTTGAGGTTGCAGAAATCCTCGTGCTTTGATTACGTGGCTCCCGTGTTTGCAGAGGGCCGGGTGCAGGGAATGCCGCAGGGATTTGTGATCGCTTTCCCGGGCAGCCACTGCTTCCCAAGCTGTGACGTTAAAGTCTGGACTTAATGAGGAGGGACCTGGAGTTGTGTTGTCTCTCCCACTCCCTGAATTCTGCGGGATTTTTCAGGAACACTTCTCAGCTGGTTCAGATTTGACTCTGCCCCAAACCTGCTGTGTAAGTGCTGCTCGGCGTGAGGAGCCCCGGCTCCTGCCTGGTCTGAGCCCTTTCTTCCCTCTCTTCTCATGAGAAGATTAATCCTTCTTATCCTGTGACCCTTTAGTTTCCCAAAGAACCTTTGGTGCAAGATGTTCTTCAAAGCTTCTAGAAAATCTGCTTCCCCTTGTCACACCAAATTGTGCGTATTCAGAGCTGTTGTCTCTGCCAGAGAACTGGGTTTTATAGGTACAAGTTCATCCCTGGTCTCTCCCCATCATACCCTGTTTATTTGTGTCTGCTAATTCATATTTTACTTCACATTTTTCTACCCTTTTGCCTGCTGCGTAAGTCTGACCTGTGGTCTGTAATGCCCAGGATCGCTGGTAAAGCCCTTTCTAGAGAGTTGTACTTCCAGTCCTCTGGTACCAATAAAGAAAGGACGCTCAGCAGTTTCCTACTTGAGCTCATTTAAACCTCCAGAGGGAACAGTGTTGATGTCTGGTGACTTGTTACGCTGGTGCAGGGACCTCCCCAGCCTCCTCTGTGGTGAACATCAGTGCAAGGAGTTAATTTAATTCTGCATCTGCATCGTTCTCCGCCGTGCACTGGTCCCCTGTGAGTGTTGCCTGGCGAGGGCGGCCTCCTGCTCGGGCCTGGCAAAGTCGTGCTCAACTGAATTGAAACCAACACAGACAGAAGAATATTTGTTCTGTGCTCTGGGTTGCCTTCTGGTTCTCTCGGTGTGCTATCCCATGTTCTTCAGGCTTCCTTATGTGCTTTGTGTTTCTCATTGCAGGCATTATTCCGGAGAAGCAGCACCACGTTCTTCCAGTCTGAGTAAGAGCTGACGTCCCTCTCCGCTCACTGGCACTGGATCTTGCCCCGGAACCATCACATTTCTGTACTGAGGTAGGGAGATCTTCTCTGACCTCATTGTCTTAAGCCTTGTAAGGATGATTTCTGTGTGCCCTCCTGGGATGTGTAGTGTAAATGGCATGGATTAAACGCGGGGTGAGACGTGGAATGCAGCCATGCGGTTTGCAGGCGGAGGTTCGCGAGGTCTCCGTGCTGTTTATCCTGCGCCGCTGTGATGAGCAGCCAGATTTGCCGGCTCTTCCCTGTGGCGGGTGTGATGCCGTCCACAGAGCCTTTCCTGGCCCTTGCCTTGCCGGTTGTCGTCTCTGGGCTGGCAGCGTTCGCTCGTGGTGCTCGGGACAGAGCTCGTGAAGGGAATGGAAGGAGTTTGCACTGCCGCGTCCTGCGGAGCCTAGGCCTGGCCGGGGTTTGGGCTCGGAGCTCGGGGCGGGCTCTGAGCAGCCGCGCGGGCTCTGCCGCTTCCCTGCTGCTCATGGCCCTGCCCGATGGTTTCTGGCGCTGCAGAACAGCCGAGCGGGTCGAGTCTGTGGCTTCATGTCCTTGGCAGGAAACCGGCCCTCAAACCTCTGTCAAACAGACCTATGGAGGAGGAGGAGAAAATAGCAACTCCAGACTGGCTCGGTTTTACACCTTCGGGGCTGAAACCGAGTCAGATTCGCAGGGTCTGTTTCTCAGTTGCTCAGTTTCCAGAGACCATGACAGATGATGTGCTGGCAGGAAAAATAGCCTGCAAATACAGTGAAAACAAACTCCTAACTTGTCCTGAAGAGTCTCTGAACCTTCTCCACTAGATTGGGCTCTGAAAAGCCCCACTACCCCAGGACTCCCGTTGCTCCCCTACTCATGTCATGATCTAATTCAAAATTCAACTGTATCACTTCAACTGTAAATCACTTGTGTTAAAGTACCTGTTTTTGATATATCTGAGTATCTCGAGACATTATACTGTCACTCTTAGTTTTGGGGTACTACATAATAACTAAGTATCTTTGTGTAACACGAATAACAGCAGAAAAAATAATGGTAGGCTCCATGAAATACACTTCGGTGTCCTGCATCTACCTAGGTTAAAAATTGAAAGGTGTAAGTCTGGAGCTGCTTTTTTTTTTTTTCCTTTTTTTTTTTTCCCCCCCTTTATATTTTTTCATCCTTTAAGGGAGCTTTCTTGTTGCTTTCTTCATACATTTTTGTCTGGAGTATTTTGTTTACAACATATGTATGCACTTCAGTTTCTTGAGAATCATCAGACTTAGAAATTAAATGGAAACCTTGGGAAATTCTCTGATGGGCAAAGACGTTTAATAGCTTAGAGGAGCCTGAGCAGAGCGTCTACTTTTTCCCATTTAGCTGGGAAACTTTTGGAGGCCCTTGTGTCCTGTTGTACGAGCTGTGTGGTGCTCTCCAAATGCTGTAAGCCGAGTCCGGGGCTTGGCAGGAAGAATTCCCACCAAATTCCCACCTCCCCCAAGCTTGAAGCAGCATTTTTGGCTTCAATTTGAGGCTGAGAGAGCTAATCTAATGAAACAGAGGAAGAAGAGGAAGGCAAGCAGAAGGTGAGAGGGAGAGGAGAAAGGTAAAGGAGGGCTGGGAAATGCTGGTCTTTTCTCCTACTGTTGTATCTTGGCTGATTCTGTTGTGTTACAGATTGTTTGTCTTCTTTAAAAGCATTGGCTATATACAAATGAAAGCAGCAGCTATCCTGGAGGTCGCAGGCATCACCCTGCGTTTTTGTTCTGTTGAATTTTCTGTTTCCCACCCTGGTTAGTTACTGGCTACGCTGTGACCTGCCCTGGGAACTGTAGTGCACATCGATTCACGTAGGATTTAGTTGGAAAAGCAGCTGCATTTCAAGCCCAGGAGCTTAGTGGTCCGTTGTGTGTGTAGCTGGCGAGCCAGGTTTGTAGTCACCGCCCCGGCTCCGCGTTGCTGGCCTCCTCAGCGGGAGGGTTTAAGCCGTGCCTTGGGAGGGAGGAGAACCCAGTGGGACAGTAGAACGGGAAATGGGATAGAGCACAACGTGCACTGAGGGGGTGGTCGGGCCCACGCGGTAGCCTTGCCTCATGTCCAGTCCTGCAGAGCAACAGATTGAGCAAGATTGCCCATCTCCGGGTTTCAGTGGCCTGTTCGGTGTTATGGCATAAAGGGAACTTACATGGAATCCAGGAGCAAGGGCATCTGGGGAGCCAGCCCAGACGGAGGTGGCCGTGGGCGAATGCAGGGAAGCAGAGGAGAGGCTTGCGCTGGGAATCACTGGAAGCCGTTGTGGGGGCAGTCTGGTCACTGCTTGTGTAGTGCGGGACCACGCTGGGCTGCCCGACCTCGGAGCTTCCTCCCGCAGCAGGAAGGCTGCGCTGCGGGGCCGGAACAAGGGGGAAAGGGCCTAAACTAAGGATGGGCGGTGCAGGTGCCGCACGAGCCGCGCTTGGCTCGAGCAGCAGCCGCTCTGCGGGTGCAAATGGGCCCAGCATGGCCCAGCTGCAAGGGCCTGTTGGGAGCCCTGCGCTGCAGCGGCCTGCGCGAGGCACGGAGCATCGAGGTGGCACGGGGCATGCAGGGCACACGGGGCATGCAGGGCGCGCAGGGCACATGGGGCACGCAGGGCACACAGGGCATGCAGGGCGCACGGGGCACGCAGGGCATGCAGGGCACACGGGGCATGCAGGGTGCACGGGGCATGCAGAGCGCACAGGGCACACGGGGCACGTAGGGTGCACGGGGCATGCGGGGCATGCAGGGCACACGGGGCATGCAGGGCACACGGGGCACACAGGACACACGGGGCACATGGGGCACACAGGGCACGCAGGACACGCAGAGCGCACGGGGCACACAGGGCACGCAGGGCGCACGGGGCACGCAGGGCACACAGGGTGCACGGGGCATGCAGGGTGCGCAGCCGCCTCCACCCGCTCCACCTGCATTTCCAGCTCTGCTTTTCCTCCACGTGTAGATTTTGCGTGAGATGAGCTCTCCGTTAGGCAAAGCTGTTTGTGCTGTATT
>JAVCKT010026435.1:2993-17679 GCA_032273925.1 Rhynchotus rufescens | reverse complement strand
AGAACTGGCAGATTACCTTGAAAAGAGGTTTATTGCCCTCCAAGGTTTTTGGATTGTTGGTTTTTTTAAGAAAATATTTTTGAGACTGCAATACTTATGGCAGATTTGACCAGAACCTATAACTTTGCCTAACCAAAGTTTTACTAGAATAACAGATTATTGATCAAGTCATGGCTGTGAGCCAAAGTGCATCCAGATATTTTAAATCTAATATTTCATAGTCATTGCAGTATTAGGGAAAAGTATGTTCTACAAAAGGAAATTGAGGGGATTTGTTTGTAAGAGTTGAAAGCTGTCATACCTATCCTCATAGTTTTCACTGCACTGTGTATAATAATGGATTTCACAATACTCGGTATACCAGTGAAAGAAGAAATATTGTATATTTCTAGGGAATTATGCGGTATTTAAGGCAAAGTACAGAGAAATAGTCAAAAATAAGAATAAAAATATTTTAAAAACAGTTTATATTTAGATCACACCTTTGCGTGTTCACACGCATACAGTCTGTCCAGCTCTGTTTTGATAAGGAGGCTGGAAGCTAAATAATATTGAAGCACAGTGGTATTAAGGCATTTGAAATTCTTTAAAAAATGAGGTGTGATTAGCTCATGAATAGACTTCAGAAAAAGAGAATTGACAACTTGCATAACTGAAACATTTACAGTCAAACTTAACAGGTACAGTCAGATGTGCTAAAATACAGTTTAAAGTAAATTCAAATGAGAATTCGAAACAAGCAAGTCAGATAATGCAGGGTTTCTACAACAATGCTAACTCATTCATGGGATGCTGCAAAGATGTACTATCTGCCAAGGTTAGTTTTTGATTCCGAACTGATGTCTTTCTGAAAGCGAAAAGAAAACCTCTGACTTGTCATGATGCTATTTGTAACCTTTGCTAATGAGGAGCCTTATTCCAAATGTAACTAATTAAAAGCAAAAAGGAAGATCAGATATCACATGATGATTTTTTATTTTCTGTTCTGAGTGTTACTGCATAATAGGGAGTTTATAAACAAACCCCTAACTAAAAAGGCACACCTTCAAAAATAGATTTGAAAGGTTAGGAAATAGACTGCAGTTTGGAAACTTGGCAGGTGTGCATAGCATATTTTTTTTGGAAACTCACTCTTTACCCATCAAGCAGAGAAAAAGCTGAAGCAGAAAAAATAAGTGATTTTTGTCTCACATGGGGTACTAGAAACCCCAAAACATTGCAGCAGCATCTGCAGCATCTGAGCCAGCACAGTAAATGCAATACAGAAGCAGTACATGTGCCTTGTAATTAAAGGGCTCTGCAAGCAATTCCCTCAAAGCCATTCCAACTGGGATAGCTGTAAGTTTAGGGACCATTGCATGCAGGCTTTTAACAGCTACTGAAGCTATCAGTGTTACAATTCATATGTTGTTTGGTCAACTGTTCAAACTTGCAGGTTTGTGGGAATATTATCTACATGCTAACGTAAGAATTTAAAAAGCAAGTAGATGGTTTGTAGAACAAGATATAGATCATATATGTTTCTGCATTGAGGCAGCAAAAAAAAAAGAGCCTCTTCTAGCCTTCACTTCATTGTATAGGGGAGAACAGAGCTCTACTGGGTAATGAATTTGTTTAAATTTTACTCACCCGAGAGCAGAACATATTACATTTTTTTTCATGACATTCCATCATCTGAAGTCCTGTAATATCATCTTTTATATCAGTGCAAGAACATTCTCTACAACCATCTTTCCAGGTTTTCCCAATGGGGTAGACAATGTTGTTGTGAACACAGACCTACAGAATACAACAATCAGTACATAAATGAGCACACTTTGGTCCTAAAAGACTGCATTTTAAGACATGACACCTACTGCATGGAACCCAGTGGAAATGATAAGTCTTGAAGATGTGGCAACATTACTAAAGAAAAACACAGTCAAAACTGCGATTTCATAAAAGAATAAATAAAAAAAATTTATCTTCCAGTGGAGTTGTCCATTGGGTCTGGCTGTGATCCGGTTTTAGAGAAGAGAAAACAGGATCATGAATTTGTATACACAAAATTTTCAGGTGATCTGACAAGAGGTATTATGTTGAACCACAAACATTCATTTGCTTTTGTCACAGCTACAGAAAAAAATAAGTGCCACTTTGCGTAATTGACAGATTTCACAACTTGTTATTAAAGACATGAATATTTTATAAGTGTAGAAACTGATTCACAGAGCAATGCAACAACTTACACAAGTTCATGAAGTGCTCAGCAGCAGAAAATAAAGCTCAGATCTAAGCTGCAAGACAGTGCAACCTAAGCTAGGTTGTAATATAAGTTTGTTCCAGTAGACAGGTTACACTGCCTTGCGAACTCTCTTCTAAGCAACCTTATCTTAAAGGTTAATGCAGTATAGTAGCTTATAAAATGGTCAGAAATATAAAAGACAAATTTACCCAGTGATGCTTTCAGAGTCAAATACTAATTTGGCAAAATTTGTAAGTGGCAATACAGTTCATATGACATATGATGCCTCCTCAGGCAAACGCAATCAAAGGCAAAAGTAGTTTGGGTCTGAGGTGTTCTTATACAATAGTTAACATATAATTGAAAAAAATGCAATTCTGAAATATAGTAACTGTACTGACTCAAATGCACATAGCTGAGTTAATTTACAAATTTCAGAATTATCTCTGAAACTTGCAATGCTTGAGTGACTCTGCAAACCTCAAAGTCACAAAAAATGTACAAGATGTGTCTGAATAAAGGCTTATAATAAAATATGCCCTGTGGGAGAGAACTGTTTATTTTTCTTGCATGCACATAAATGAAAAATGTCTTCATATCATTACCTGATACTATACTTTCGAACTTGTGTACATCTAGCACCCCATCTACTGTGGTATTTTCACTCCATGTATAAAAGATATTCTTATCTATGGAAAACCCAGTTCATTTCCTTTACCTGGTCTGGAATGCAGGTGGTAGATATGCAGCCACAGTCATTGGTGAGAGATCTAGACAAATAACCAGTGGGGCAGCTCACTGTTGAGTTCGTACAACTGCAGGTGCATTCAAATTTATCACAGCACTCAGTCTTTTTAACAGTCAGTTTTCGATGTGGTGGACAGGAAGGACTTTGAATTAAACTGCATGCTTCTCTGTTACAGACTAGCAAAAAAAATAAGTACCATGTTAAGCACACAATATTTCAGTGCACTGCTAATGAACAATGACTTCTCTGGAGAACAAGTCACTGTTTCCATAAAGTTTTATACATCTACTTAAAGAGCAAGAAGTAATGCAAAGATAAAAGACACAGGTCAAAATCTGTGCTGCAGGTTCAGGAAAAGGTCTTATCCTCTCCCACAAACAATTGAAGAGAGTTATAAAGTAGGCCTATGGGTCAGAAAACACACAACCAAGACAGCAGTGCTTATCAAAAGAGTATTCAGGAAGTACCAACGGTGTCCTTCTTGCAAGTTCATCAAATTTCCTGTCCATTAGCTCCAAATGAGAGCTTACAGAGAGAAGAAACAATGCCCAAAGGAACTTGTCAAATGGAGTATGCCACTGTCACTTTGTGTTAAAAAGATACCTTACCACATGTATAATTTGGTCTGCATTCTCCTGGGTTGGTCAGGGCAAGCTGCTGACCAAACTCACAGTCAGGGGCAGGAGGCAAGTCACAGGAGACTAGGTCACAGACTAAAAAGAAATTGAAAGAATTTTTAAGACAGCACATGACCAATAGTCCACACATCCCCATTAGGTTGTTTTTCCTACAATCAATTTCTATCCTAAAATCTGAAATTAAATTCTGAAATAAATTAAGATCTGAAATAGAGTACAGTAGGTTAGAACTTGTTTTCAAAGTAGCTTAGAGGGTAGATCAGGTTTGTGTTATGTGCATTCCTGTTCTAAAGTTGTGCTTAATTTTCTAATCCAGATCATTCAAAAAAATGTAATTGAAAAATGATTTAGATTTTCCCTTCTGCATCCTTTATGGTAGAGGCAAGCTTTGTGGGAACTGAATGCAGATTCTTGTTCCTCTCCCTGCCCATCATTCTCATATACTCATTTGGTGGTTTAAAACACAGAATATTACTAAATAAAAATGTAAATTCTATGTCTTTAAACCATCTGGCTAAAATATATGGCAAGAAGATCCCAATATGTTGTGAGAACCTACCACACTCATACTCTGGGCAACACATTCCAGGATCTCTGCGCAGGCGAGGAACTTCACACGGACCACATTCAGCAGCTGGAGTAAGAATAAAATACCCACAAAAGATGTTTGGATAAAAAATAGATGAACAGGCAACAAAAATCAGTACAAGTGAAATCATACTTAGAGCTAAAACAATTTACGTTTGGCAGTAGAGCAAGGTCGGACAGTGCAGTTTATTCTCCTGTTGTCGAGACATGTGCAGAACTTGCATGGTTCATTGGCAGGAATCCACGTTTCCATGTGCTGCATAAAAACAATAGTTAGATACTAAGTGTTCTACTAAGTTCTACTACTGTTCATCCTAAGTATGCTGGTATGGAAGTGGATGAGGGCAAACAAAATTAATCCAAAAAAAAAAGTACTACACAAAGAATTGCTTGTTTTGGGACAGTAAGATCCTAAAGAGATATATAATTCTGAAATAACTGTAATTTATTAATTTAGCAAGTGTTTTAAAAATGCATTATTGGGATGAGGAATTCCTGTTGTTTTATGCATGAAATGTGCTCAGATGATATAGCTTGCAATTACATTTATGAGTAACAGTATAACCATAGAACTACATACCACGATCAGATGTTCAGTGCTATTAAGCGAAATAGAGATATCAAGCTATTTTGGGAAATATACAGAAGTGGCTGCTTTCCCAAATTGGTAGTACTTAAGCAGAGAAATAAACACTTTTATTATTATTATTATTATTATTATTATTATTAAGAATATTTGAGGTCTCATCACTTTCCAGCGGACTGAAGACTGGATGAATTATATCAATCCCAAATCAGAAACTGTCAGTCCTTTTGTGATTATCCAATGATAATAAGTACACTACCAGAAATTACTAGTAAAATGTACAATTAACCGCCTGCCTCTCATGAAAAGGAGGGAAATTCTTGATTTTAAGCATGCATTTATCTGATGAATTATAAACAATAAAGTAAATCTGCACAATTGATCTAGCTGAATGGAAGAATTTGTAGAGTAGGTTAAGGTACCATGAAAGGAAAAGATGTGATCAAGAGTATTCTGGGGTGCTTTACAATTCTCTGTTGAGATCATCATTAATCAGAATATCTATCTGGTATGGAAAGGAATAGTAAAGAACATCAGAGGAAAAGAGGTTCAGGAAGTCACATCCCATGACCAGCTGCATTATCCAATGCACTGCTCGTACTGCTAATCCCATGATGCAGAATGGCTGTGTAGGGTGAGCATGGCTCTGCACATCCCCATCCATATCTAGGCACTGCCATCAGGTTGCAGACTATATACTTTCAGAGTTAAAATTCCATTAAGGAGTATGTGACAGCTCACATTAATTTTAGAACTTCTGCAGCAACAGGTAGATAGATATCACTGCAGGCATTATTCTAAAGAGCTTTTCTCTACAAATGCTTGAAAAAAAAATTATTTAAGTGCAAATTGCTCCATATTGCCTGAGGATTTGGGGACTGAAAGCATACAGACCCTGTTCTTTCATCTTGGATCCTATTACATTCCTCTGCCACTCCCTCGCCACGCGGTAGGAAACTTGCAGTTGTATTTCCTGCAATGCTACACAGTCGCTTAGCTGCGCTCTACAAACACCAGCAGGTGGCACTAACGCTGCGCTCTACAAACACGGCGCGGGTCGGTCTTTGCAAGCCCGCACCCGTGTGCCTTCGGCGCCCGAGAAATTCTCAGACGCCTGTGAGCCCGTTACACGGGCATAACAAAAAGTCCTCGCCCAAATTTGCAATCAGTACCACTTGCATTAGTCAAATAGTGCCTGAAACACTTCCTCCAGTAAGCTCTATGCGTTATTTGTGGGTATCCTACCACCTAAAAATGACATTTCCTCAACAAGTTTGATGCTGTCATTATGTTATTTGGTGCAAACTGTATTTGAGAGAAAAGATTTTAGCCACGAATATTCTTTTTTTCCTTTTGTTCTAACCTTCAGTGTTAAAAAATTGTTGATGGACTGTGATTCTAAATGTGTGTGTGACAAGATGAAGTTCTTCAGAGTTCATTTACTTGCAAGAATGTATCTTTTCGCCTAAAGCATATACTAAATACTATTGCAAAGACATCTGGTCCTTAATGAAAATATATGTTATAAAAGAAGTCTGTCTGTGAAAACAGGTTTGACAGTAGAATAAGAGTATCAAAAAATGACATAAATCTGATGTCCATAAAGGACTGAAAAATAAATTCCCTTTCCCTTAATGTCTCACAAGAAAGTTAAAGATTAAAGAGAACTGGATGACATCAGAAAGATGGCCTAGAGTTGACTGGCTGGAAGTGAAGAGTAACAATCCTTCCTGTTATTTAAAAGAGGATATAATGAAGTGCTTGTGCAGTCGTTGTGTGTTGCTAAAGGGGAAAATAAACAGTCTGTAACTGCAGAGGGGCACCTGGGACTTCTCCATTACATTTTGCCTTTGAGGATTTGCAATTAGCTTAGGAAAGTCCATTTTTAAGTAAAAATAATATGATAAAATCCATCAAATGAATGATTCCTCACCTGCATATATTTGATGAAAAAAAAAAAAAAAAAAAAAAAAGGAGAGAGTCTAATATGACTTCACTTAAGTTCAGCTTAACTCTCATTGTTCAACATCAACCACTTTGCAAAGACATTACACTTCAGTGATTTTGGTCAGGAATTCCTATTTTATGATTAAATTGTCGTTACTGGTAAAAGCCTACTGCATGGAGGTGTTTATCTTGGTAAATGGTGACTTAGGCCATCCCCGCTCTTTCCTCTGAGATCTTCTCTCCACACAGATTTGTCATGCATTTCCAAGTCTGTAGAGTCCCTCCTGTGAATTTTTCACTGAGCTCAGCTAATTTCACAGAGAGGAAGTTACATGGGGCTGACAACCAGCCGACTATGAGGAAATAAGCTAGTAAATAAAACGTCCAAAGTGAAAAGCATTCAAATGTACAAATCCAACCCCTTACAAAATTAAGCTAAGTATATAGCTACCTGGTGGTGTGTGCCATCTTCACTGATGCACTGTGTGCAGTCTTCTTCAGCAACACAGCTGTCGTTGAAAATTACCTGTCCATCTGGACAGAAGCAGCCTTCTGTGGGATAATCCGTACAGACATTGAGCTCAGTACTATTCTCACAGTGCTTTATGCAGGCTTTGTGGCAGTGATCATATATCAAGTATGTGGGACATTTCATTGCTGTAGGGAAACAGAGAAAAGGCTTGTTAGAAGAGATCTGAAATGCAGAGCAATGTCTTCATTTATGCTTTCTTTAGAAATCTGTCCAGTTTTTTTGAAAACGATCTTCATGAATATAATTTCTCCTCTTCAGACATTAACAGATTGAAAAATACATCTTTAGAAGTATACAAATCTGTAGAAAAAAAATGATTGAGAATACATGCTTAATTAAAAATCCACGCAAAATCACTAAGCCACGTTTTTAGGTCACATGAATGAAAACAACACTACTGTTTGTAGCAAGACTACAAGGGTTTACATTAGCTGAACATCTTGCTGTTTTTTTTTTCAGAACTATGTAAGAGATATCAGAACCAAGTGCATTAGAGAAGCATTGATACCTGTGCAGGGTTGGTATGCAACCTGCATAATTATCCTGGTTGGTAATCCAGGATAGACTACTGTATTAAGCAAGAAGTTTTTGGCAATTGGCAATGTTTCTAAGCAATTAAAGAAAGTTCGGAAGCAGAATATATGGATACTTCAAAAACAAACCTGCTGGATTAACTGAAATGTCTAAAGCCAAAAAAAAAAAAAATCATTTCTTAAGCTAACACACAGAAGTTTGCTGATGAGTGCATGGTACTAAGACCATCATCTCTCAAAGCAAACATAAAACTATGGCTGCAGCTACTCAAAGAAACTGTGGACACTAATTCTGTGCTGCATACTGGCTGCAACCTACGTTATTTTTCTCTACAGATTCCATTAGAAAAGATATTTTCTTATTTCCCAGTTTGTCACTTTTGTGAGGTTTATAAAGCTTTTTATAGTTTCCTGACAAGAGATACTTTAAAAGATTTTTGAAGGAAGACCTAAGCTCCAAGTCAAACAGGCATTCATGAGCTGATTTGTCTACACATACCATAGCCAAAGGAAACAGAAAGGAAATGCCTTAAAGGCTAAGCCTGCTCTGTTTTGAGCTATTCTAAATTCAATTATTTCTCGTGTGCTGGAGTTGTGCATAGGTATTGTTATCATATTTTAGAAGATGCAGAGGAGCTTAAAATGTCCTAGGAACTTGATGGAGAGTTCAATACCCTTATGATATATATTGGCTGGATTATAAAAACACAAAAGGATTATCTAAGTAAAATAGGAAAATTGATATAATTTGAGAATCTTGTCCACCATTAGCTTTCTAAGCTATGTGTTTTCCAGAAAAATTTATTCATATAAGCAATTCTGCTGAATATAAGATAACTATAGTAAGCCCCAGAATTTATTTGCTGTAATGGTCTCACTTCCCCCATAATGAACATACGTAAAAATACATCTGCAGCACCTGTCAATGTGGCATATCATATACTTTTCTATTCCATTTCCAATAAGTATACTCAACACACTGGATATCATCTTGCTTCCGTTTAGTAGCCTTAATGCAAATGTAGTTATACCTCTGCACAAAATTAGATTATTTTAGGGTAATATTGATGCCCATCAGCCTTGGTCCATAGACAGTTCCCAATCAAAAAACAAAATGAATGGTTAAGTCCCTGAAGTAGTTCGTGTTAGTTCATATAGCCTCTTCTCTTTCCTCCCTTTGGCTAGCCTAGCAAGCTAGGTATGTGAAAAAAATAAAGTTAAAAAAGCCACAATTCTGACTGAAGAGACACTATGAAAAATCCTTCACCCCTGTGTAAAAGCAATAGGTTTTCAAAGAATAAAGAAGGCAGTTCAGTTTTGCAAAAGAAATATAAATGACCTGATGCAAATGCCTTTGTTGGAAGTATCCTCTTAGCCATGGTAATGTAGATGATGAGACACGCATAGGCAGCATCAGAACATAGGATAAATTCCAATAGTGCACAGAAAACCATTCTAAATAACAGACAGGGTATTGTAGAAAGCCACTCAGACATACTGCTGTCTTTGTGCTCCTGTACTATTACAGATAACTCTGGTTTTGTATAGAAAATACTGTGAGGGATATGGAACATAAGGTGCCCATAGTCAGCCTCTTGAAAATGTATTTGAACAAACCTTGATAGTGGTTGGCTGCTTCTGTTCATCTCAAATGCTCACTGCTTCTAAGTGGAAAGAAGACTGTAGGCTAGAAAAAGGTAAAAAAATAAAAAAGGAAACCAAGTGATGGGAAGACTTCTTCTAATTCTTTTGCCAAATTACTTTCAAATGAAATCTACCTAAACTACTAGTCTGTCTGATACATGTCATAGTCAATATTGATTGATTGAGTTGATACTACATTCTCAGTTTCTTAGCTCCACTTAAACACAGCTTCCTCTTCCAAAAAGATAGCAGTAAGAAAAAAGCTGGGAGAAACATTTTTTTCCTATAAAACTATGATAAGCATATTTTGAAGGGTCATTAAAGCAGATTGGCAGATTAAAATACTGAATTTTCAACAGCTCGTTATCTTCCCTTTGAAGTATTTTAGCTACTCTTAGTAGATATTGCTATGGAGAAAATGACATATGCAAGGATCTACAGAAAGTGTGCAAGTCCATCAAAATAAAATAAATAAATAAATCACTTATTAAGTTCACAGTGGAAGATTTAGAATGATAGTTTGCACTGGGATATACCCTAACTTTGTGCTTCAAACAGATCAGACATGATAAAGCAGCTTTGGTTAAAATCCTAAATAGATCCAAGGAAGCTAGGTTCATTTTTTCAAGTTCATTTTTTCAAGGTTGTGAAGAAAGGCTGCCTACCCTTCAGATGATGATGACGCTGCCTCTTTATCAGTAGTATAATATAGTTCAATTTGGGCAATTGTCTAACCCCTGAGGTACTGCTGGCTTCTTTTTGCCTCACCATACCATCATACACAGCAAACGGTATAGTTAAAGCTTCAGAGATACTGAAGCTGGAGTGAATAATGCACCAGGGCAATGACAGTAGTATACTAGCTACTTTCATTGCTATTCAATCTCCCTGCACTGCTCAGGCACAGCTTTGTTAAACATCTTTTAACAAGTCTCCTGTACTCAAAGGAATATTTTTAGGGAAGATTTTCCAATGACTTTTTAAGTGATTTGAGCTCAGCTTAAACCTGCCTAGACTGATGCTGCTATGAAAAGTGGCAGTTCTTTCTCTTACTTGAACTATTCACCCCTGCTACTCTTTTTTTGCTGACACATTTTTTACTTTGCAGCTAGTTTCAATCCTCACCAAGCAGTAAGAACTATTGCAAGTACAATGAAAGACATGGGAATGCATGGCTTAGAGATGGAAGAGGAAGACAGCAACTGACTTTCTGGGTTCAGGTCGGCTTAAGCTAATCATAATGGCAATTACACAGTGATTTAAAATCTTCAGTCACTATGGTCTTTGTTTACACAGCAAATAAAAATCAGCAGAAAATCCCAGGCATAGCTCCTCAACTAAAATCCTTCACTGGAAGAGGTCATTTAAGGGATTCTTGTATCCCATGGATACATCCCATTCTTCTGCCCTCCTACTCCAGCCCCTGTTCCTGCTTCTCTGCCAAGTGACGCTGCCTCTGAGCTGAGCAGGCAGAACCTTTTACCTGCTTGTATTCTAACTTGAGCCTGTGAAATGATCAAATAAAAAATAAAAGGCAAAGATGTCCACTTACAGAAATACATTGTTTCCAAGAAAAACATCCTACCTAGAATCCCCACAGCTGCTGATTTCAACCAGCTTCTCATTCAAAGAACCCCATTTTAACCAAATATTATCAAATAACCATTTTCTTCATATGCAATACCAGGATCAATTATCTATTCAAACACCATTCATCCATATGCCAGTATTGGCAAGTACCTTGGTGGCATGCCCACACTGCACACAAATGACATCAAAGAGCTGCTGAAAAGCACTCAGGAATATCAACATATGAAGATTAATAACTGCAACTGTTGCTACTCTCAGTTTTCTCTCTGAGTATCCCTGCTTTATGGACAAAATTTGCTAACTGCTACTGACACCTGAGCGATTTATAGATAGCTTGGTCACCTCTGCGTGAGCTGCTATCTTTTCTTGTAATTGCAGGTTAAATATACCTTGGTTCTTCTATTAAGGGTTGTATAAGCGGTTTTTCCAGATGAATAAAGCTTTCTCTCCACTGAAAGATGAATGCCAATACATGTTTGTACAGCAGTGCAGTGACTTGTTAAAAATCCCTACAATATTCACATAAAAGATAAAGCCTCCAATATTATTTCAGTGGAAACTCTGCTCAGCAGAAATTCACTATAAGTAGTGAGCCTGCTTGAGGGGGTGCATTTTCTATGCCTCAGAATAAAATGTCTAGCAAAGGAGGCCACAATTTGCTCCAACACAAGCCGAAGTATGACGGCCAGAAAAATACTACGCATTTCACCTTACAGTAAACTTTACTTTCATGCATTGGCAAAAGACTGGAAGGCTGGAACCTGCACTTAACATACCCTGTCTTCCAAAAAAGACCAATTAATATTGAGGCAGTAGAACTAGCACAGACTAGAGGGTAGGCTATGCCCTTATGGGATAGTCCAGTATATTCACCCATCTAGGCAGGGCCTGGATTTGTGCTGTTTCATATGCACCAACATGGCATGACAAAAATGCAATCAAACACTACAGAAATGATACGGATTCCCAGGAGCTGGGAAAGAGGGAATGAAGGAAAATCATTTAAAATGATGTCATCATTTTTAAACATGAAGTGGTAAAATTAAGCTAGGAAGCCTATTGAGACATTCATGAGTCCTGTAAAATGTCTCTGTAACTGGCAATTTTATGGTTTGATAGTTGCACACATGCACCTGCTTGAAGAAGGAAGATAAAGCTAGCATTAAGACATGAATCACATTTTTTGGGAACTAGTGTTAAACTGGGCAGCTCCTTGACTATCCTGGTACACTGTGCAGCAAGATGACACTGACACTCTGAAACACTGACACTCTACCTGGACATTACAATTTGCAAAGTTCATCTGAAGTACTCAGTTTGGAAAACAGCAGGCAGTATTCTCCCTCTGTTTGTCAGTATTATATTCTAAACAGACCGTGTTGTTTCTTAGAAGTTTTAGTCAGCAACAGTAATATTGTCCTCAAAAACATCTCCTGGAGAATTATTCAGGACATTAACTAGAGACTCAGGTCAAATGCACATTCACCTTCTTCATTTCCTGTGCCATAATTCCTTCAGTCTGAACTTAAAACATGAACAAAATCAATATGTGTACAAAGCTTTTGTGGTATCATACAGGTTCCTTTCTGAGATGAAGAGAGTATGTGGAACAAGAGGGAAAGAAAACAAGGAAACAAGAATTTACTACAACTACAGAGAAAAAAAAAATGAAGATGGGAGATGCAGGAGATATTTGGGTCACCAGGTACACTGCTAAAACACTACAAAAAAGAATGTAGTTGTGAAGCAAAACACTTATATCCATATGTGTTTCATATACTATGATAAACCAGAAACACTGTGGGCAAGTAGCTGAATGTCTGTAGACACCAGTACAGGCAGACTAACAGAAGCTGTAGAATAAACCATCTCAAGAATTACTTACTGTCACTTAAGCATATATATATTCTTTTTCAGGGGGGCGGGGGATAGGATCTTTACATACGCATGCAATACCTCAAAATAGGAATAGCTTGTCAGGAAAAATATAGAATGATAGAGCAGATATTACCAGGTCAACAAGATTTTGCATGACAATGAATGTACGAAACAACCACCAGCTGATTTTAGCATTTGCATGCTTCTCCTTGTTTTCTATTGGGCTCTAGACATCTGTGAGGCTCATAACGTCCTACACTGTCTTCTCAGAGCACCTGTAAACTCGTCACCTCCAAGACTCAAGCAAAATACAATCAGAAGGACAATCAGATTTGCAATATGAATTACAGCTACCTTTTTTTCTAGGCTGCTATGTAACTAGTATACCCTGGAAAGAAAATACACTGCAGAAAGTGTCCATTTCCCCATTCTTTATGGGGAAGTATAAGGCTAAAATTATCCTGATTCTCCTTCCATATTGTGAAATCTGGAGCCTTGTTTGTAGTGAAGTGATATTCAGAAAGTCTTAATATCCACTCAAATATGCACAAGGATACAGAATCCAGAAAAGTTTTAATTTGTGCTATTGGCACTTGTGACAAAGATAGGAAGCAGAGCAGTTCCATTATTCCAACTTTCCCTGTCTGCCTTGTACAGGCAATCATTTGTCTCTACCAAAGCAAACTAAACAGCAGAACTGGAGTAGACTCTTAGTACAGACTTTGCCCCCAGAAGGTTTAATGGGACCTGTTTTGGCCTATGCATAGTTTTTGCATGTATTTCTTAGGTTATCCTTCTAGTCATGCATAATTAGCAAGTCTGTGTATTTTAATACCAAACATCTTTTCCATAACATGAAACTCAGCAGATAATAAACCTATTATCTGACCTATAAATATAGCTTATATTAAACTGGAAATTCTGCCTCATTACATGGCATACAAAAATTTAGATTTACTCAGGCAAGTTGTAAACAGTGATAGGACTCCATAACATAAAGTTAGACAGTTTGTACACTGCCCTGCTCTAAAAAAAGTTATCAGACACCATTCAACACCCAGACACTCACTACGATTTCCAAGCCAAACTATTCAATTCTTTAGGAACATGAGTGAAAGGAGACAAAGTTCTAAGGTACTGGTGAATAAATATCATGCCTCTTTCATAAACAGAAATATAGCAATTTCTATAGCAATTTTAAGGTACTGTAAAATCCTTACGGCAAAACTCAGGTGTTCGCCAGTCAATGCAGATCCCATTTGCCCTGCAAATGTGTGCATAAGAAGTTATCATCTCACAGGCTTCATCTTCATAGCAGCTATTTTCTTGGCAAGCCTCATAGAACATGTTGGGGGAGATTATTTGGTGGCATTCTGTAAACTGAGCAGTAAGCAGGATGCTGCAGTGGCGAGTGGCATGTTCAGAACATCTGTCTTCTTTCCTGATTTCACAGATCTTGCCTGGTTCTTTCACAGTCCATTCACGAATAAATATGCTGCTGTCAGGAGTGACAGAGCCATCACTTAGCATGAAGTCATTGGCATGATTCTGGTCACACACTCCTAGAAGGTTAAATAAAAAGAAAATAAGACACCTGAATAAGACAGACAGAGAAAGTTGTTTGTGGCTGCTTGATGATCTGCAAGAGGAAGAGGAATGAATAACCTTCCTTGTAGCTATGATCAGCATAGACATAAAAATCCTGAGTCACTTTTCCTATTTCTTTATTACAGGAAGCATGAAAGAATTGTATTCCTGGTGTCATAACAGTGCTATGG
>JAVCKT010026434.1:410-13405 GCA_032273925.1 Rhynchotus rufescens | reverse complement strand
GCTGTAGGGCTTGTCTGCTGTTGTTATTTACAATCTCTGAATAAAGGGGACTCTGATAATGTATATAAACCTTTCCCAGCCCAGAACAGCCATTCATTGTTAGGCACTTCTAAATGGGCTGCCTGTGTCCTTTCTGATAACTCATGGAAAAAGTAGGTGGCCTTTAACAAAAGTTTGGGATGCCTTTATGATTGTATGGAAAAGTCAATCGACTCCTTTGTGTGCAACAGCATAAAGTAGAGAATGGGGAGATCATCTGTTTTCAAATACAACATTACATCACTGCTGAAAATGATTGCTCACTATATTAAGACCTTGGGTGGTCAGCAGTTTTTACCCGATATAAAGTTAGAACCATTACTGTGGAAAAATAAACCTATGCAGGGAAATGTTCTGATGGAGTGATCTCAGGGAAATAAGCACTGCCTTTCAAAGAGCCTACGCAAAAGTGCTCTGGCCCTTTGGACCTTCCTCCCTGGAACAGCCAGGAGCTCAGCCCAAGAGGGAGGTTATTTCAGTCAAGGGCTCATGGAAAGCTCTCTACACTTCGAGTTTTCCAGGGGAAAATATATACTACTAAGCTTTACACTGATGAGAAACTACAGGGTGCAAGGAGTTAATGTGAAATAGTGTGGATTTGATACTTTCAGTACACAAAGTGAGTTGTGTTCAACATACAAAGTGTGTTAAAATGTCCATTTCTTAACAGTGTGCACTGTGGAGCCAACAAGTATGAATACATGAATGATGACTGAAAATAGGAATAATGACTAATAATGAAAAAATAAGAGTAGACGTAAAAAGCTTTCTATTTGGGGAAAATCAGATGGCACAGTAATAAGAAGTTACATTAACAGAATATTGGTGCTTGTGTGTTTTTCTTATTCTTTTGTCCATGCCACATGTTTGCTGCTTTTATTCAATCACTATGAGTTAAAATACTCAACCTGAATAATCAATTAAACCAATCTTTTGCTCTGTCTTTTATAATAATCCCATGGTGGGGAAATGGGGATGCATGCAGGAATATGCTGTATCACCACCTCTATTTGAAACAGGATATCACAACTGTTTTGTGCCGCAACTTTGTCTGTGATGTCCTTGGAAGAGGGCAGCCAACACATCTTGTCTCTACAGTTGCTCCGGAGCAGGATGGTGGTTTGGGTTGCCACTTGGGCAGACCTAAGAGGCTGCTGGCCCGTTGGCTCCCTCATGTGAAAGGGAGCAGGAGGAGTTACAGGCTGCTGCCTCTCGCAGCTCCTTCCTCCCGAACGGGCTGTCTGCTGCGCCGAGAGACACTGCGGCAGGGCAGCAGCCACGGCCTTGCAGAGCAGGAGAATCCCACTCGCCTTGGCCAGGCAGTGTCATCGGGGCTTCAGGAACTCGGCAAGAGCTCAAAGCCCTGCCCCTTAGCGAAGCTGCTCTCATTCAGCAGGCAGGGCATCCAGTGTATTGCACAGGGCAAGGCTGCACAGTCGCAGTGAAGATTTCCCCTCACTTGAACCATGGCTATTAATTAAGCATCAATTATGTGGCCCTACAGCAGTTGCCCTACTTCTCCCCCTCCACACTCGTAGGGAGTGGAGATAGTGGGAAAAGGCCAGGAAATCAGCTAGTTTTCCCACTTACATAATATTTTATTGGCCACTGTGGTATTAGTTAGTTTCTTCATATTTGACATGTTTGCTGTACTGAAACATTGCCAAAAAAACGAGCTAGTTGTTCTTTTTATTCCGTAGATAAAGGTTTTTTGGCCAAAACTTCTGAAGACTTTCAACCTTAGTGCTCTGATAAGTCTTGTAAGATTCAAGAAAGTTTTCTCATCTGGCCTTTAGCCTCTTCAGAAACATTTAAAGAAAAATGGAGACTGCAGTGATGTACAAAGAATTGAAAGGTATGTAAAAACCTCTCTGTCTGCGTTTTCCCTCTGAGCCTACTTTGTTCATGGAAGAGCCTACTTTAGAGTTTGACTTTTACACTCTGTTGTGATGACTCTTTCCATCTGAGTGCATCATACTATAGGAAGCTAATTGACTTTGACTTCTCTGCTTCTATTCCCAGTGGGATAATGCCAGCTGTAATTCTTTTATTGATTGTTTAAGGCAATTAGCAGAAAACAAATTTCTCCAAAGAAGAGATAATTTGGTTTTGTTACTCTCTACCATAAAGAAAACAATTTGTTATCTGAAAAAAAAATAATAGGAAACACATTCCATCTGTTTATTATCTGAAGAGAGACAGGTTACCTCATCAGGAATGTCATCATTAATTAGCACTCTTGCGCTGCCACCATCTGCACCAGTAGCTGGCAGTCTGTCAGTGGCTTCAGTGCCAGTGCTGATTGTGTTTGTCTGTGCCAAACAATGGGCAGACCGTATGTGATCCCGAAATTTGTAAACAGTAGTTGGCTTATGTAAGTTAACTAGGCAGTTTTGTTATATATTTGACTGCTGCCCTGGGAAGGACATGAGACTTTAAACCTCCAGGGCAATTATAAGTCATTAGGTCACCAGCACGCGGCCCAGAATGTCACTCTCAATTAATCAGGTTCCTTATGGTCACAAATGGTTTTTGTTTCCATTCTGGAATACGTCTGGATTGGCACTGGGGTCCGAATGGCGGGGCCTGTTGTCTCGCATTCCATCAGCATCACTGCAGTCCATGATAACCGGCAGATAAACTCTGACATAACTCACAGAGGCTTTGTTAATTGCATAGCCTTCTTAGCTGTTACAGAACAGATAACTTCTCCTTCTACGCTAGATTAGGATGCATTGTATTCTACAGTGGGTGAAGTTTCTTTTTAAAAAAGTACTCAAGGAAAAGTAATTGTGTAATTCTTAGGCACTGATAGTGGTGTTTTCTTGGCTTATTGTTCTGTTATTCTTGGTATAAGAAAAATGCACCAGATTTGTTTTCATTGATTTGTGTTAGGAAGAAAAAATCTGAAAAATCTGACTGCCCCATGAAGTAGCTTCTGAGGATTAGAGACTCTGAGATCCTACAGTCAGGGATTTGGAAGCTGTGGTAGGAATACATTTCTAATGGTATGGAGCTGACTACCGAGCTTAAATTTGCATCATAGTTATTATAAAGTAAATGATTATAACATAAGTGATTAGTGAGCTACTTGCTTAGGTATTTTTCATAGATAATCTCCTGAGAATGCGTTCTGTCTTATGAATGCAACCATATACAAGTGCAGCTGGAAATTAAATGCTTTCTCTTTCACAAGTTTTTTTAGCCTCTGTTATGAGATGTTACTCCCAATTTCATACAATGGAAATTATGAATAGCTACTGATGGTGTCTACTGCTTGTACCTGGGCATTTTCCTTTCTGGACCTACTGGAACAGAAGGCAGTAAATGCTGTGGGACCCCACTGGCATTGTAAAAACAAATGCATTTCATAACTGTATAATAGAATACAATTTCTAAGGGACTGGAAGATGTTTGCCCTTGGTTCTTGAGGCCTAAGTAAAGGCACGAGTAATCTCTTTTCTGTTGTTGTGAGAACATGAAGCCACCACTGAAAAGTCTCAGTCAAGAGCAAGAGTAATCGTGAATTTCCTCCCTCTTGGGAAGGAATTGTTATTTTGGAAATAGTTAGTATAAGGAGGGTAATATCGTAGTGAAGAAGAAAATGAGAGTATTTTATGTTATGACTTGTAAAGTGTGCATTCACAAAAGGTAATCTGCACGTGGGCTGATCCAAAGTACTGCGAATTGAAATACTTGGGTTCTGGTAGATTTAAGGCTAGCAAATTGCTTCCAGTATTTAATGAGTAAAGTCAATATACAGATCTTTTAATACATAGAATTCTGTGCCTTCAGGTACTATAAGTAGTAGTCTGTCCTAAGAACTGTACATCACAAGAAAAGTTAGATGTTTACTATCTGATACAAGTAGCAATATGTTATAAGAACCCTTTATTCTTTCATTTACTTTTGTGTCATTTGCATATTATAAAATACAAGGGGAAAAAAAATATGCTTCTGTTTAATCTGAGGTAGGGGGAGTACCAAAAAACAGATCATTAGCTTTTGTATTAGAGGAAGAAGAAGAGGTTTTAAAGCAGTAGGGATTTTTTTTAATATTTAATTGTGAAGCTCAGCAACTTTTCCTTGTGTAAAATGGGAACCATCACAAATAAACGTAAATAATAAAATTAAATATGATGCCAATACTGTAAATCCAACATGGGGCTTATTGTATCACAGAGCTTTTTAAAACATTAGCATTTCTTGGCTTCATCTAGAAGCAATAACTAGTTCCAGGTTTTCAAACAACAAAGCCTACTGTTGGTTGACATGAATCGCTCAGAGAATGAGGAAGCAATTCACCAGGAGCGTGTTAGATGTGAGAATGTTTTTTTAGGGAATGGCAATTAACATTCTTATTTATCTCATTAGTTTATACGGTATTATATATAAATTAATTTCTGTTAACTTCTACAGCCAATTCAGCTTATGTAGACACATCTTCGGTTCTCATTTAATGAACACATTATACCTTAAAATATTGCATGAACTTAGAGCCTTTTTGCCTCCCAGGTAGTTTATGAGAATGTCAAACATAGTGATATAAATTAATATTTAATGCAGCAAACTTAACAATTTCTATTTAGCCCAGAGGACTGACAGCAGTTCCCAGAGGCAGGGCTGGAGCCTTCCATTGGAGACCACTGAACTCAACTCCATGGAGTTAAACTTAATGCTGGCTTTAAGTGTAAAAATATCCTTGGGGGTGCATGACAAATTAGAGAGGCAGATAGCTGCCCATTGCCAGTGGATGCCTTCTTGTGATCAAAGTCAATGTTCAGGCCCATGAATGCTCAGGTAATTCTATGTGGTCCTCTGCAGATCGTTCCAAGATAGATGTTTTCAGATATAGAAAGTGGGTTGTTTTCACTTGAGGTAGAAGAGGAAAGCTCAGGGCAGTCATTCTTGTCACAAGCACCAGGCATCATGGGCTGAAATATAGGTCTCCACTACAGTCATCTCAGATGCTCTCGAGTATCCTGACTGGCCTCCAAATGTCAAAACTTTGCTGGGGGAAGGCAAATGAGCAGCAGTCCATTTAGACCTTATTCTCTGCTGTCTGCCTCGTTCCTTGCATTATATAGTGTCAGCTTCCTGAAAAGATCACAAAGAAACAGAATTATTAGAGTAAGAAAGCTTTAAAAAAAAGACAAAGAAAAAAAGAAAATCTAAAGGAGTTACAAAAAAAAGTCAAGATTGAAAATGGGGAATATAGAACTCAGCTCTAGTCCCAGAAATTCTGTGATTTCCTGTTGGAGAATAGCATTCACTGTGCTGAAGTCACTATTTCTGATGCTTAGGTCTTTTGTTCTTTGGTCACGTGGCAGCTGTGAAAATACCAATAGATTATTTTAGCCAAAATGTGTTCACAAAATAAGAGTTCACTTTTTTTTTTTATGCTACCTCTAAAAAAGATTATTATTCCTCTGAAATTAAATCTTCTCCTTTTCATTCAGGCCAACTTTTTTCCCAGGTTATCTTTTAGAACAGATGTTTTGCAGGTAATGTCATGATGTCATCTTATTCAGATTTTCTACTGCAGCTCATTTGTGAGATGAAAATCAGTATCTTTGAGTTTTACTTTTATTAACTGGATTTTTATTAAGAGCTGGGATAAGAGTAACTTAAGCCATCATTTTTTTCAGTTAGAAAATACAATTTGACATTGGTCAAATACAATTATCAATTATAAATATCACTGTCATATGACAATTCTTGAAATACTAGCTAAATTTCTCCATAAATTGCAAATACCAAGACAAGATCAAGAAAAAGCTCAGGCTTTCTTGGTAAGACATGCTCTCAAAACTTTGAGCACAAATTTCTCTTTATATTCTTCATTTTATATGAAAATTTCAAACATATAACTTTAAGTACTCCTGTCTATTTAGTTTCTGTCTTTCTACGTAAATAAATACTTTATCTATATGACACTTTCTGTTGATTTTGTTTTGTTTTGTTTTGTTTTGTTTTGTTTTAATTGTCTTTCAGACAACGTGACTCATCATGCAGCCTATATTGGAATCCTGACTGTAGCTTCCTTCCTACAGTATTTGCAATGCCTTGATCATTCTCTCCCCTACTTATCCTATTCCTCATTTGGGACAGATACATGGACACCAGAAGCTTTACAGTTAAGAGGGCAATTTTCTCCTTCATCACACTTGTCAGTGCTGTCCAGTTTTACATTTCACCTTGCTATGAGCATTAAATTGATAATGAATGCTGACTACTTCCAGAAATTAGGGACATCATTCTCACCATAACACATTTATTGAAGCAGACCTAACTTAGCAAACAAATTGGTGTGAAAAGACAGAACAATATAAAAACTAACAGCAGGGCACAGGTTTATTTTATGCAGATGTGTAGTTTGCCTGCCAGGAGACTCAACAGCACTCACATTTCCAATAACTTGGGTTTTTTTTTGCTTGACCAATTTTATTTGTTACTTATAGGTCCCTGCAGAATTCAGAGCTGTTATTACAAACATATACATTACAGAACACAGCATAGTTTTTTAATAAGGTTTTCATCAGCTGCTTTTGCTGACATTTCTTCATTTCTCTTGCATCCTGCTTTTAATGTCACAGTCTTCATTTGATACTGTACAAAAAAAAAGGATAGAACATTACCACAGAATATGTGCATGGCTGAATATAGAAAAAAATCACACAATATACTTGAAGCATGAAGGTTCTCTGGGCAAATTCCATTGCCTGTTTACATATGCAGTTTATGCATCTAGATGGGAAAAGTCATCCTCCTTTACTTTATTAATCTCACCCTCCAAAAAAAAAAAAGAAAATCAAAGAACATTCTCAAAATTTAAGCTTCAGAATGGAAAAGAAAATACTTTGCCATGATCCAAACACTTAGAGGAAAGTAAAAACAAAAATGATAATTTTCTCGGTTCACATGTCAATATTAGTTGTGAGATGATCCATGGGATGAATCTGATATCCCTGTGGGCTGGCCTTTCTTAGCAGAAGAGAGAAACAAGGTTAAAATAAGCTTTCATACATTTGTTTCTAGATGTTTTCCCCTTTGAAGAGGGCTCAACTTGTGTCCCATTTTCCACATGAAATGTTTTATGATACAAGGAGAAAGACTGTGATTCAGTGATTAAAACAACTGAAAAATAAATGTGCAGAGGAATCACATCAGTAAGCAAATACACTTCCACTAGCTTTAGTGGATTTCTATTGGTGACCAGCCCTACTAAACCTCGCTTTCCCTCACTCATGGCTTAACTGTCATGCGTAGGGTTGTGCTCTGCCCCGGCAGTTTTGATGATTGAGGGATTTGGATTCACGACCCCTTTCCTTGCATTTGGAGATAGGCTACAATATTCTGGGCAAATTCTGGGTTCCTTTTTTTTCCATCCCCATATATATCAACAGGCACTATGAAATCTGACCCACACTAGCTGAGACCAGATACCCACCAGTGATGGTGGTACAGCACTGCCAGAGGAGGGCTATGCTGAAGTGTCCTGGACAGCTTTACAGATTGATAATGTCAATGCCAGCATCAGAAATTTGACTCTTGATGTGGTAATTCTGCAGCTGTATCTGACGATATATCTAACAACAACAACACAGAATGAAGAAAAGCCACATGGGGGGGGGCTGGGAGAAAGAAAAGAATCTAGAAAGTTTACTGTTGGGGTTCATTTTTATGAGAAATCACCTAAAATATTTATCAAGAGCTCTCCGTTCAGAGATAACACACAATGCTTTAGTCTCATATGCTACAACCGCAAAGGAATGCGACTAGAATTAGAGAGATTCTGTCAAATGATTCCAAAATGTTCTGACACGTTGCAACCTGGCAAGTAAACTTGCTACCTATAGATCTTCCTCTTAACAGCTGGTAGAATGGTGCTTCTGAATGCGTGCTTGCACATTCACACTCATAAAGACAGGATATTGCCAATCCTACTATGTTCCATAAAGTAAAATTCTGGTACTATTCTCCTGAGGCTGGGACTCTTGGGGGGTAGGCTCATGTTGTTGGAATATTTCAGCAAAAATACAGCTTTACAGTCCACTGGCCTTAGGCTGTACCGTATAGAATTTGCACCAGGGAAGTGGGGAGGGAGTTGAAATCCAAAGAAATAATTTTAAAATTCACAAGTGCTATGTTTCTTGGAGGGGTGTAGCATGTCAAAAGCTGCATGAAGTTGTCATACTCTAAAGCAAATGAGATAAGTCTGAAATTTTACTTATCTCCTTGGCAAATTCTGACTCTGATCAGCAGAGTCAGCACACACACAGACACATACCTCCCCAGATCACTTTTGAGAGGAAATTCAGTACCAAGTCATTGTACTGAGGCCTCATAATAGAGTCCTCAATATGTTGAGGCCTAAAATATGTAAAGCTAAAAATATCCCTCTGGCAACAATCAAAGTAGGTCCCCAGAAAGATCATTTTGAAAGGACCCAGATTCCTACTCATTATTTATATATACAAGGAGCTGTGATAATACAATTGAAAGAAATCTGCTGGAACACAGCAAAAAGCATTGGAAAGAGAAGCCCGATGTGTTGGTCCACCCAAAAGGTTTTTGCTTTCAATGTTCTGTACGTAGGCGTCCTTGCTTGGACGTGGGTTCTGTTGCGCAGCAGAGCTGACAGCAGCAGTGCACCCTGCCCCTTGACTTGCTGGTTCTGCAGACAGCAGCACTGTAAATCAGCACAGTTTGTCACATTCTGCAGCTAGAAGAAGAATGCAGAGGACATTGTCAATCACCTTCAATTTGGTGTCTGCCTCAATGAACTAAGTACTTAGTTAACAGCTGCCACAGACTGTGATGAACTCATAAGCTGAAGATCTGAGATACTACAGATCATGCTGGGAAGGGTACATCAAAATAATAAGAACTCTTCAACAGACTGGACACAGTAGGCAAATAGAATATGCCTAAAACAACACCATTAATTGGTTTGTCTATAAAGAACATATAAATAAAGCTCACAATGTTTCATGTGTGTATAGCAGCATGATGCAAGTCATAAACACAGATTGTGAATGTTTGCTTTTATTTGACTTTCAAGTAAAAGACTTGTTTTTACTTAAGACTTTACTTAATCCACATGCACCAAAGCTATGAGAGAATGATTGAGTTCAAATGGCTGTTAATATTTTCGTTGTTATCGAGTACTGATATTATGAAAAGGAAGCAGTGTCATAAAATCTCGTAGTAAATAGGTATATTACTTTCAGGAATACAGTTTTAATCTGTTAGCCACAAAAGTGATGATATGTGAGATGGGAAAACAGCTTGAATGGGTAGCCATCCAGCCATAGTGAGTGGAAAAATACACTTCAAAGTAGTGCTATTCAGACTTTTTTTTGACAAAATATATTGAATCTGAACCGCTTTCTTACAGCCTATGATGCACAGCATCTATCGAATATACAGTTTAATATGGTTCAGGAGACCACTTGTACACCATTGACCAGGACGGGAACTGTAATCTGGAATGACTACCTAAAAATCCTATCTCTGCTGTCAGCCTGGTAGTTTTCTGTAGCCCATGTCAAATCCATCTCTTGTTTTTCTTTCTTTAAGCCATTTAAAAATGCTTCCCTTCACTGAGGATGTGAGATGGTCCAAAATCTGTACCAAGAGAAGAAATTGAGAGTCTGAGAGCTTCTAATGAAAGGTAAGCAGGTGCAGTTCCTTGAAATTAAGAGAGAAACCTACTTGCCTATTTATTTGGCTAATATAGATCAGTTAAGGCAGAGTGCAAGAGCATACGTAGGTAGGTACCTTGGCAAAGACACTATCCATAGTATGTAGTCTCAGGCCTAAAATCTTATGAAAACCTCAACCTACCCAATGGGTGTTCCTTCCTCCTTGCATAAATAATACTTCCATATAATACTGCAGTGCATCCCTGAATTTAGCTAATTCCTATTTTTAAAAACTACGACTTGTAGGAGAGGTTCTACAGCAGGTATAGTTTGATGACATGCAGCTGTAACTGCTGCATGATGAAATAAAACAATTTCTCTGTTCACAAACAGCAAATCTTACATTTTACTTCTGTGCACCTAGCGTAAAGGACACAAACAACGTATCTCTGTTCTTTTTACATACTCTAAAACTGTGTCTTCAGTTGGGACACAACGGCTACTCTTGTGGTTTGAAACGGGAGAAAGGATGAAAGAACTGCCATTCAGCTTTATTTTGTCCATCCTTATCCTACTGGGTTTGGTTTATACAAATCAGGAGGACGCTCAGTACGTGTGTATGTTTGTCCCGCATTCATGTTTTATAGGATGGTCGTGTGGCTGGGGAGCCAGTGTAGCAGTTTGTATTCCAAATTACTCTGCATTTGAGTGTGCCCAAGTACAGAAATAGATCAGACTATGTCAAAAAGTCCCACTATTTTGAAATACACAAATTTCAAAATATTTGTATATATAGGATAGAGGAGATTAAAGCTTTTTCATTACATATTAAGGAATTATATCCTACACTAATTGTGCATTGTGTCCCTAAAATCTGTTATGTCAGTCAGTCATCAGATGCTGGAAGGCAAAACCACTGCTTTTATAACTCCACTGATTACATTAGCTTGCATAAAGAAAGATTTTGGTCATTAACCATAATATAAAGTGTTCTTTCTAACTTCCCAGGTGTATAATTCCTGTGGCCTTCTTTAATGGGATAAAGGAGATTAATTTTAGAAACATAGCAGATTTAAAGATCCCAGGACATTTGCTCTACCCATTTCTTTGCCTTGTTTTGAATAAGCTTGCTGTCTGGTTTTGTGGGGAAATTATATCATGGACTGTTAACAGCTCAGTTAAAACATGTACCACCAGGGAGTTGTTCAAGCCTAATGATTTTCCAATTTCTAATTATTTCTTATTTAAATCTGTAATAAATAATATTAAAAAAAAGAAAAAAAAAGTTGAAGTCAATTTGCAGTTGCATTCTCATTGAGAATTCAGATACACAATGCAAGCTAGTTCATACAAAAATAACTTCAAAAGGTATTTGAATAATTTTGACCATGGAACAAAAGAAAGAAAACATCACAGCAGCTTTAGTTGCATCCTATAGGGAATTACCTTTTCTGGGCACTGGGCAGGAGGATGGGTGTTTAGCAGAAGTCCTCTGAGAAGTCTGCAAATCTATTCTCAGTTTACAAACATAATTAAATCCTGTTCAAGCCATGGAACCTTGAAAGTATGCTGATGCCTTGTGTGCTTAAAAGGTGAGTGTGGACTTTAGATCTTAATGCCGACAATGAACTGCGAGGTACAATACATTCTCAGAGGCAGCCTCATGGTTTTTACCAGCCAGCTAATTGTAAGGAAGTGTGGGACTAGAAGTCCTTTCCTGTTATGGTTCCCTGGATTTCCTCACAAGGTGGCCTGCAGAATTCTGTTTGCTAGGGTATGCTTGCTTCTAATATGGTAACTTAATTAGTGAGGAATCTGGATGTTGCTGTATTCAGATGGCTTCATAATTAAGTATAATCTAGTTGATCATATTTTGGAGAAAAACTGTAAATTTAAAATTAAATTTAAATTTAAAAAAATTTAAAAATATATATTTTTTAAAGTAGGATTCTCCTCATCCCATACTATTGATTTTGAAGTGGTGAGGATATCCCTACACTTTGTTAAGTTCATAACTTTTTTTTTTCTCTGCAATTATCTTTTTTCTTTTTTATCCCCTTTTTTCATGTTGGATCATCTGACTAATTTTGAAATTTGGTTTTCCCTGAGGCTAAAATGTTAGGGAAATAAAGCAGACATTGAGTAATAAAAGGATTGAAATGGAAATCTATAAATTTCAAAATCTCTTTTAAAGTGAGAAAGTAAAAATGTAAAATAAAAAAATGAAATAGGAGAAAATACTCAGAATAGAGTGAATCACGAGCTGGAGAAATATCTTTTTATAAACTTTTTTGTACTAAGAGATGAAAGCATTTGTTTCACATGTGAACCAGGAACGGTCCTGTTTGTAATTAAATGTTTGCCTACTCTAGTATTGTAGCTGTAGAATAAAGAGTAGCTTTGTGCAAGCCAGGTTATTGATTACAAGAACACTGTACTGTGTTAAAACAGCTTTACTCAAACCTCCCTTTTGCCACTAAGGAAACACAATACTTAGTGCAAGACATCACTGCTACCTTCTCAATGCCAGCAAAGATAAATAAGATGAAATTATTTATTACACTACAAAATATTTTCCACAGATATTATTGTGAAATAAAAAAAAAAAAAAAAAAAGAAGGCTGTTAGGCAAATAGTAAGAACAGGCACATTTCTATTGTCAAAATGACTCCACTCATGCTGTGTGAAATAGAGAACCCATGGCAGTCCAGACGTGATTACAAAATGGAAGTTGTGGTGTGTGTAGTAATGGCAATTGAACTGTGTAGTGAAACTGCTATTGAGTCTGTTAAAATTCTACATCTTGGTTACTTTTGACCATCATTAGTAATCCTATAGAGGTCAAATTAAACCTGCCTTTCTATCATGAAAGCAGTGTTTTAATAATATACGTAAATATTTAATTTTTGTATCATTTGATCTAATTCAAACCAAAATGAAATGGTTGATATCCTTGCATCAGTGCAAAAGAGAACACTAGCTGAATTGTTTGAGTGCTCCACCACTCAAATTCACATCCAATTACCCTGAAATTATAAATAGGATCACAAGCCTTTGTATTGCACGATGCGCTGTAAGACGTATACATCATAGCATAAGAGTGTAAGAGATTGGTTTTGAGTCCTACTTTGATTTGGAGCATTTTCCTTCATTTCTGCTGTTCATGCAGGGATTCACCACATTCTCCCTACGTAATGTTCAGATAATAATCTATGTAAAGGTCTTGAATGTTCCTGTTTTATGAGCATTAATTGCTTTCAATGGGACTACTCATTAGTAAAGGTCAGTCTCATCATCAGGGACTAATTA
>JAVCKT010026432.1:12589-28870 GCA_032273925.1 Rhynchotus rufescens | reverse complement strand
CACAACACGCACTTCATAGCAGAATATTTAAGCCAATATTCTGGTTTAATATTGCGTCACGGCGCAATATTCGGCGTGTCACACCACACGCAGGTGTGTTCAGTCCCCTTGTGAAGGAAATGTCATGTTTACCTTGTGATGCTCTGAGGAACGGATGAGGCGCCTTAGCAAGACTTACAGGAAAGAGCAGAGTATGAATTTAATAATTCATTTAAAATTGATAAAACTGCTGCTGACATCTAGTGGGTACTCCAAGTCATAAAGAGCTGAATGTCCACAAAGCATTGAGCTTTTCTTTTCAGGCTGTGATTTGGGTCAAAGTCAAGCTCTCTGGTTTATGAGAGACAAATATAGTCCCATCCAGGGTAAAAAATGCAGCTCTTCACTCTAGTTGTGTGCCAGATGTGTGCTAGCACTTTGGCATCCAAAGCCATTTCTCTCAATTCTCAGTGTACAGTGTTACAGAGGTGCTGAACTTTGCAGTTGTTCTAGCTATCAATCAGATTTGCTGCAGCATCTCTGAAGGGAATACACCCCATTTCTGTTGTGATAAACTGAGATTTGGAATTGAAAATCTTGCCCCTCAGTTAGGGTTCCCCGAGGACCAGCTCCCATGATGAAATTGCCCGAGTCTCCCCTCTGCTTGCCCTGGGTGTCCATTCTGCTGCTGGGCTTTCTGCACGCACAGGGCTGTGTTTTGATAATGGAAAACAAAGCTCTGCATTGTGATATCTTCCTCCTCCACCTCCGCAATAGCAGTGGAAGGAAAGGAAACAGTTGCTTCTCTGCTCTTGGTTTGAGATGTATAGCTGATTTGCTATGATGTCCTGCTCTGTAGCATGCTGGCAGTTACAGGGCACGTTTGAAGATTTCTGCAACGAGTTTGGTGTGATTTGCTGGTACTGTAAGTTCTCCGAGCTGCAGGCACTTGCTTTATGTTGTTTACCTAAAACCACACACTAAGCAAGTAGCATGACTGGAATTGGAATCTGGGATTTGTGGTTTCCTCTTAATTCCTCTAACCCTTTAGTAGTTCGTGAGAATTCCTAAGAAGTGCATTTTCAGATGACAATTGCCCTTCTTTTTGCATGACTGCAGGTGACAGCCTGAAGGCAGTTGCAGTTGTTGTGGCCTTCGCTTTTAGTTTTCACAAGGTTCCCACTGAAGCACAGACAGACAGACTTCTAGAATCGCGATTCCAGTAGCAGCCGTGAGCATACGTGCCTTGGTGAATTATGCAAGATGATAATTTCTTATCAGATTATCTGTTCAGCTCCCTGCGTCCCTGGGAAAAGCAAACCTTTCCAGGATGGTGATGCCTTGACACAAGCTGGAAGTGGCCAGAACCTGAAGAACAAGAGCTCTGTGAACAGCAAAGACTCTTGCTATTGGTGTCTTATTGGTTTTACTGTCAATAATTCCCACCAAAATGTCAAGCTGCGTGAATGAGACAAGCTTCTCTGTTCCCTCCTCCCACATCATGGCTTTGCTCTTTCCCCCAACTCAGACTCAACTTTGGATAATGATTCCTTGCAGTCCTTAGGCCCCTTTGCAGCCCTGGCTCTGTGGCAGCGATGTCCAGGAGGAGGCTGGTATAAATGAGAGGATTATCTCAAAAAGCACTTTGCACATGCTCCTAAAAAGGCTGTTTTCTACCCTCAAAGAGTTGTGGTCTGTTTTTCAGGGGTCGATCCAGCATTGCAGAAGGAAAACAGAACTCAGACGCCTGCCCCATCTGCAACTCCAGCCTCAGCATCATCATCATCATCATCATCATCCAAATTTCACCGAGCTCGCTCAGGGGGAGCCAGAGATGAACGGTATCGATCTGGTAAGGACAGGGCAAGAGATTTCATGCTTGCTGGGGAGGAAAGTGTTTCATTCTGAGCAGTATGCATGTACAGCTGCACTCAGTAACCTTCAGGATTTACCTAGGATCTGTATTTGTTCAGAATTTTGAACATGAGGTTTTTCCCAAGTCCCACCTAACTGGTTCAGAATTTCAGTTCATAGACTAGCCTTGGACCTGGGGCGGTGCACTCGCTTGCATTATGTACATATATTAAAATGCACCACATTTTCCTGTTCTGTTGCAAGGCGAGGTACACTGACTTCCATTTTGCAGATATCCACACAGAAGCAGTTCAAGCAGCGCTGGCCAAGCACAAGGAGCAGAAGATGGCTCTGCCCATGCCAACGAAGCGGCGGTCCACGTTTGTGCAGTCTCCAGCCGATGCCTGCACTCCCCCAGGTTAGGTTCTTACGGTGTGCCTGTCTCTGTGGGTGCTAGGGCATGCACTACTAACAGTTGCCAAATCAGGAGGCTGCAGGTGGTGAAATATTCTGCATTTTCTGCATGTTGGTCAGTAGTCTGGAACTCCTGGAGCTCCCTCGCTACGTCTGAGCAGCTGCTTGTGTTCATGGTGCTGCCGTTGCGGCTCTGCACATGAATCGTCCTTGGGGAGCTCTTAAAGCGTTAATTGGCACGAACCAAGCGGGCCTTCTGGACTAAGACTACTTCTTTTGCTTCCCTCACACCTATCACAGTTGCACAATTCATATTTTCTTTCTGATAAGGCCTAGTCCTCGACATACAGGAAAAGGTGTCACTTCTTCAGGGCTCAGGAATTTGCAGGAGTTCTGTTTCAGGGCAAGGACCACGGATGGAGTCCTGTGGGAGTCCATGGTTTTTGTAAGACTTCTTGTTTCCAGAACCTCTCATGCAGTAGTGGTTTGGCCTCAGTGGCCAAATAGCAGTCTATGGCACATGTATCGGGTATTAATAAAAATTTCATGGGTTACAGATGAATATTATTTTCAGCAGTTGACTCCTGTTGCATGGGCACACTGTAGTCATTTGGATTGATGAAGTTATCATGAATTCATCATATCTGTGTATGAAACCTGTTAGGCCACCTCACCTGTGAAGCTTCTTTGCCTCCTTTTCTTTTCATTCTTCCTCTTATGTTTTCCTTCCTCTTGGAGTCTCGTGCCCATTCCCAGTGTCTGCTTGGGACTTGGCTTTGTACTGACTTGTCCAGGACTGCAGCGTGTTCAGAGCTGTGCGTGCTACGCAAATAAAGAGTAGCACCAAAACTTCCAGTATAACTGGAATTGGTCCCTTCTTCCAAATAATGACTGTATTTTGTTTTGATAAGTAGGCAGAACATAATTTAATACTTGATTTATGATTTAAGGGACACTATTGAAGACTAGGCAGCCACTCTTAAGTAGGAATAGTTAAATTTTAGGCCCAAGTGTAACTGAATGTTTATATGTAGTGCTGTACAACTGAAGATATCACGTAATGAGTGCTTTCTGCGTGATGAAGAAATAATTAGTTCATAGCTTTAGGACAGAGGAGATATCTGTTCTTGTGCAAATGCAAGATGCAGTTCCTTGTGTGGGGTTTTTTGTTGTTTTGTTCTGTTCTGTTTTGTTTTCTGCAGTTGAAAGGGACCCATTTAGAATAGCACACAAAAGCATTTTCTACATGTGGCCTTGACACATTTCTTTCCCAGTGCCTGTGTCCTGCTTTCTTTCTGCAAATTTTTGATTTTGAGAATGATACTGACCCCTCACTTTCCATTTCAGAATTATCAATGTTAGGCAATATAGTGTCTGTTTTTTATAGAATGTGAATGAAACCGTAACAAGTGAAAAGGCAATAAATTAAGACAGGATATTTATCTAATGTGTTGAATCTTTTGTATGTTTTAAACAGAGGGGAAAAACAGGAGTAAATATATTCATCGTTCTGGGGATGTTTGCTGCTTTAACTTCTGTTACTTCTGTTTTGGCCTGCATAGCCATGTTTGACAAGAGTCTGTGAAGAAAGATTTTTGTATTACAAGCCTTTGCCGTTGATATGTGAATTGCAAAGAGAGCATGTTCAGAGCAATGTGCCTTTCCATAAGGAGCTAGATTTTCTTTTCTGCTTCCACACAGACACGTCTTCCGCATCCGAGGATGAGGGGTCGCTAAGGCGCCAAGCTGCTCTTTCTGCTGCATTGCATCAGAGCTTACAGAATGCTGAGTCTTGGATCAACCGATCTATTCAGGGGTCATCCACATCTTCATCAGCATCTTCTACACTATCCCATGGAGAAGGCAAAGGGACCAGTGGGTCACTAGCTGATGTATTTGCCAATACTCGAATAGGTAGGAGCTGGATACGAACAGAAAACCTACTTCAAGTTCAGACTGTGTTAATAAAGCTGGAGGTGTCCATTGTATAAGGGAAATTTGGAATGAGAGTTTAGTTAGCGTTGGTGGAAGTACTTGGGTTCATTGGAATTAGACCACCACTGCTGTGGGGGAGTTCTTTATCTATTTATATTTCTTCCCTTAAGACCTTAAGAATATTGAGATGGTTGGAAAAGGGGCCATGGGGCGCAGGAACTTGCAGAGGAGAAGAGCTTCCTTAGTGATGAGAGTCCTGACACATTCAGATGGCAGAATTCTTTCTGTACGCAGCATTGCTGGTGTCTGCGGCTCTTTGAAGCTGCTGTGAGCATGAAGGTACCATATGCAGGTAGCATTTGCCATCTGTGTCCTAATATTTATCACAGGGGTGTCCTGGCCTATTCACAGGGGGGAAGCAAGTTCTAACATTATCCTTTTGCTATAAGTCCGAAGGTTTATTGTCTTAGTGTTACTAAAACCAAAACGAAACCCCAGCCAGGTATATGAATAAGTGAGCGTGTCATTTAGGCAGTCAGCGCAGCAGAGAATAAAGATTTAACACAGATATTTCCTGACTAATCTGGGAAATAATCAGGGCATCCAGGTATTGAGAAGAGGGAGCAAAAACCTACAGATCTGGATACCCCAGGCTCAGTTTTTTGAGGCTCTGAGGTGCTCCTTGCTGCTGATGCTTCTGTATGAAATGGCCAAGTTTGTTTTGCTTTGTGTATGTTTGTCTTTTTTACCTGCTATTAAGGATATTACTGCATCTTAGGAAATGTCTGTATTTGTGTGCTCTCTGCTTTTGCTTAACCGGTTTGGGGCAAGCAGTACATAGAAGCATTGGGGTTTTTTAATTGCTTCACTCTTTCGTTTTGTTTGTTTCTTTGCTGAAATGCAAGTTGTTTTCTGAAATGGAAAACTTGGGAAATTGTCCATAAAATATAGTCAATATAATTACTGTACCTTTGAAGCACAGAGGCTGTTAATCCATGAATGCAGAAAGCCACAGTACCTTTTTTAATGAATTAAGGTTATCTAGCTGTTCAGCTACAGAATAACTAATCCAATTAGTATTTTATGCAAAGTAGAAGTGTTAAATTTTTATCACAATTATATTTGTCATGTACATATTTATCTTAGGACAACGACTAATTTATATGAATGGAAATTCCTAACATGCAATTTTATTCTTCTCTTTGAAGAGAACAGTAAAAGTCTGCAAACGTCTAGAAAATCTGTCATACTTAGTGAGCTTAGAAGTTCTATATGTGAGAAAGATTTCCTCGTTGCCATATCCCCAAAAGGTCTGCAGAAATGGAATTTTTCCTTCTAGAAAGAAAGAATAAACCAGAAACCTTTATTTGATATCCGACTTTCTTCGAGGCTTGCTCTGGGCCAGCCAACATGTGCTTTCAAAGTTCCTGGGCTTTTTTTTTCTTCAGAAGCAGCAGTTGCTGCCTCTGCTTTTCTGGAATAGAGCACTGCTGCCCTGACAGGTGTTTGAACCTGCTGTCATGGGTGAAGAAATCCCACGCAAGCAAAAATTGCTTATTTCAGATGAGGCTAATGAGAGCATTGCTGAAGTACGCAGAGCTCTATACAGTTTTGAAGCATTATGGGCTCATCTGGAAAACAGAACTTCTTATGGAACAATGTTTTGCAACTTGAGGCTGTCAGAACTGACAGGTTTAAGAACTGTCTCATTTTATAGGTTAGAGTGCTGAATGCCAAGAGATTTTGCATTATTTGAAGGCTACAGACCAAGAATAGGAATTTTGTCAGTAGTTTGCTAATTCCTTTCCTGACTTGGACAAAGCCACTCACCTGCGTCTCCATTGTCTCCATTTTCTGTTTTCCAAACTGGATGTACGCCTCCTTGAGCTGCTTAATGTTTAGGCTGTGGTTTATGTAGCTTTGACAAGAGCCCCCATAAAAATCCGACCCATTAAATTGTTAAGATTGTTGGTTGCAGACGCTTCACTTGTACTGTGTGATAATGGAAGGTATGTCTTAATCACCACCTCAATTTTCTCCTTTTTCTAGAAAATTTCTCAGTTCCCCCAGATGTGACAGCAACTACCTCCTCTTCCTCAGCCCGCCCAGCAGCAATTGACCTTCCTCCTTCAGGGATCGTGAAAGGCATGCACAAGGGATCTAATCGGTCTAGTCTCATGGATACTGCTGATGGTATGGAAGCTTTCAGTGTTCCCAGAAATGGGAAGGGTGTCTTAGGAAGGACACGACAAAGACAGATGGCAGTTGGGCTTTGGAATGGAGGGAGTGTTTTGAAAAGGACTTCACATTGCTAGCTTTTTCTGACAACTGGGTTAATACAGAACTCATGTAATACCTACTAATGTCAACCTGTACTGGCACAACCTTTAGTGATGGAAACCCTTAGTTGAATGAGTGGGCACCCCAAGAGTATTCTTCAGCAGAAGGAGGCAAGACACAAATGTCAATAGAGATGATGAGTGCTTTTATTAGCTAAAATCTTTCCCTCCAGGTGTTCCTGTGAGTAGTAGAGTCTCCACGAAAATTCAACAGTTGCTTAACACCTTGAAAAGACCTAAAAGGCCACCCCTGAAAGAATTTTTTGTGGATGATTTTGAAGAAATTGTGGAAGGTAATAGCACCGAATAATATTTTTATTCATCATTTGTTGTAAGCACACAGACTTGTACAGTGCTATATTTAATTATGCCATTGTTTCTGAAGTTGACTCAGTTTGGTTCCCTGTTTGCAGCTACTGTTAGCATTCATGAGGAGTCTCTGGCCAGCAATCACTGGTACAAAAATAGCATTTCAAGTAATCCGCTGTAGTGCAGAGCTTTGTGTGGCCTCTTCGACACTAAACATCTTACAATAACTAAAACTTATTAACAAAAATATTTAAATAGAGCTTTAAAAATATTCTTAGGCTATTTGAATAAAAGTCCCAATGGAATTGTTCTTGCTGGTAGTTACTACACTACAACCTTACTTAGTAAGAAGCTTTTGTCTTTTCTCTAATTCTGTGTTACCCTCCTTGATAATTTTGATATTTTTATATCAATTTTGATAATTGATAATTTGTATAGCAGTGAGTAGCACATTAGGAGCAGACTGCATTGACGGCGAGGGTTGGTTTTCTGCAGGCTTCCACAGAGAACAGAATGCAACAGAGCTTGTTAAACACACAGGCTATTTGGAAGAGCATTGCTTTTCTCTTCAGTATGTCTTTTCAGCTTAACTGTCTGGGAGTAAATGAGCTAAGCTGAACTGGGAACATTATGAAATGTTGTTCAGTTCCACAGCCTGACCCCAATCAGCCCAAGCCGGAGGGCCGGCAGATGACCCCTGTGAAAGGAGAGCCACTGGGCGTCGTTTGTAACTGGCCTCCTGCCTTGGAAGCAGCACTGCAGCGCTGGGGAACCACGCAGGCCAAGTGCCCCTGTCTGACAGCACTGGATGTTACAGGAAAACCAGTTTATACCCTCACATATGGTAAGCTGGGCTGTTAAACTCTTCTGAAAGGGTAGCAGAGGGTGGAACATCACTGCTGTACAGGGCTTTTCCTAGTGTGTTTGCCAGTGAACTCGTGGATCGAGAGGTTTGTCGATGCAGCAGTGTAACTGAAACACAGGAGGTGACAGTACATGGATAAAGCAGTCGGGAATTGGAATATATTCTCTTGTATGTTGGATTGATTTAGATTCAGATTTGTACAAGTCTCTCCTCTTTGTGTTCTAGGCAAATTGTGGAGCAGAAGTCTCAAGCTGGCCTACACACTGCTTAATAAACTGGGGACCAAAAACGAACCTGTGTTAAAACCTGGAGATAGGGTAATGAGCTTTGAGCTGGTTGTCCCTCAGAAGCTATAAAAACATTGAAGTGGTGGCGGGGGAGGCAGGGTGCTCTAACTTGCCACAGACACTAAAATCTGCTTCTTTTAATAGTGAGGCTCTTATCTCAGAGACAGGCTACTCGGGAAAGATATCTTTGATTTTTCAGCCTGCTGGTTCCTCTGTAAGCAGCTTCTTGATTTTGGACTTTGAGATAAATCTAAGGAAGAGCATGGCAGCTCTGAGAGAAATGCAGGGCTTTAAATCTCTGCGCCTGGGGCTCGGTGGTGATGCCTCTGTGTGTGCACAGGGAATGCTGACAGTATTTGCACATGAGGAACGGGTGTGTATGCCAGATGGGTGTGAGGAGGAGTGCTTGAAGATGGCCCGTGGAAGAAATGCTGGGGTGGAATATGAAATCATGTGAAGGTAGCTGACTTACAGTCACTGCAGGTCTGAACTTTGCAATTTTGCCTTGCATTTCACCTAACAAAACCTTTTTTTTTTTTTTTTTTTTTTTTTGTGACTTGTAGGTAGCCCTTGTTTATCCCAACAATGACCCAGTCATGTTCATGGTGGCGTTTTACGGCTGTCTGCTAGCAGAAGTCATACCAGTGCCTATAGAGGTACCTCTAACCAGAAAGGTAACGTTGATGGAACGTAGAGGAGTGATAGGCTGATGCGGGATGAAACCCAAGTCAGACCATCCACCTCTGATAGTGTTTCACAGCATCTGGCTGCTGCCTCAATGATTCTGTATCAACACGATGTGCAAGACCTATGTGACCCTGCAGCAGGAGTTTGAAAATGGAAAAACAGAGAGACCAGATAGCCATGCTGAGCAGCTGGAAATGATTGATTCGCCTGAGCGTTACAGGCTTGTCTCTTATTGCCAGTAGTTTATAAGAGGGCTTGTGGCTCTGCCCTCTGGTCCATGCGAAGGGAATCTCATTTCCAGCAATGCTAAGGATCAGTTGGTCTTTTGACTTTCCTGGAAACTGAAGGTACTAAGCATTTCGGAAACCTTCCAGGAAGTACCTCTTGTAAATTCGCTGCTCAAATAAGCTTTTTCTTTACCCTTACCATAATATTTATCATTTTGCTGTGTTATTGCCATTTCAAGAGTTGCCTAAAACTATAAAATTTCATAAGAGGAAACAAAATAACAGCAGAATGGCAAACACGGCAAGAGAGGCGGTAATGAAATGGTATGCTAGTCTGGTAATATTATGGGAGTCACAGCATTTTTCTTTTTTTTCCTCATTTATCCTCAATGTGACAACTGCTGTAGCAACCAAATAAAAAATTTAAAGCTTCTCCCAGTATTTGTTCAATCAGGCTTCTTGGTAAGCCATCTCATTTCAGTGTTTTTGTCATTGTGCAATAAAAATTAGTTTCTGAGGAAATGGGGGCCTTATTTCAGTGTAATTATACATTTTCCCTTTCTGTGCCTCCTGATTTCTCTCTAAAGCATCTGTGCTTCCATTAATGAATAAATGGCATATATCAGTGCCTGAATGCTGGGCATGCATCTAAGGGAGACTTACTTTCTGTGACTTTCACGTCCAGTTCCGTTTAGTCTTGCCAGTGTAATACTTGTCTGGGATATGAAGGGTTCCCTTTGAGAATCACCACATTTCTCTGCAATTTGTCCCCAGTTACGTAATCTTTTCATTTTTGAACTTCAAAATGAATTGAAAAGAGCAGACATGGTATGCAGAAAATTAATGATTTTTCTCTTTTCAATAATGAGATACAAATTTCCTTACAGAGTTTATTGTCTCATGGTCTCATTGTCTCATGTCTCTCCATTTTCACCCAGCAAAGCCTATGTGTTGGCCATGGCATCTTCCAAAATATGATACCATGTCAGCTTAGGAATTGTTGCGTTCATTCCTGCCAGACAGTGCTTGTCGTTCGACTTTCAAAGCCACGTGAGGCCCTGGGAGTGGGAGGAAAAGGGCAACGGGAAGTGTTTGTGGCAGGTCTGCAGTGCTTTTGTGTTTGTTTTCCCTGCTGTGATCCATAATATTACCATCCAGTTACCAGACCATTACCAAACCTTAGAATTTGGTAAGGGGAAAGTTGGCTGCTGTTTTGCAACAGAAATCAGTTTTTTTTCCTCCCCTTCCCTTAGGATGCTGGCGGTCAGCAGATTGGTTTTCTTCTGGGCAGCTGTGGTATTGCTTTGGCCCTCACCACGGAAGTTTGTCTGAAAGGGCTTCCAAAAACCCAAAACGGAGAAATTGTGCAGTTTAAAGGTTAGATCAGCTATATATATTCACTTTTGATTGTACTTCTACTAGAGCTGAACTGTCTGAAAGTGGTTGTTATAAGTCTCAGTACATTTTGGGGCCGTTTTCGGACAAAATGAGCAAGTGTCCTGGTAGCATCGCTTACGATTGTGTGTTTTATGGATTATTCTATACCATATGCATTTCTCTGACAGAACTATGTTGGGGCTTTGGAAGGTACAAAAAATCCATCTTACAAATTGGGGTTGTCCTCGGATTCCTTCAGTGGCGCTTGGCAGGTTCAGAACTGGTTTTATTGACGGTACAACAAGCTATATTTAGAAATCCTGCAGGGATCTTTCCTGAGGAGAGGAAGTGCCACGTTGCCCACTGAACTCCCTGATGAGAAATAAGCTGAGCCTTCTGGCTAGTAGCTTGCCTTGGATTAGTGTTGTGCTTGCATAACTGAACTTGGATGAATGATTGCCCCTTTTTGTACTTCGGCAGAATATCAATTCCTCACTAAATAAATTCCACTTGAATTTTGGCTCTAGGTTGGCCCAGGCTCAAATGGGTTGTGACAGATTCAAAATATCTCTCCAAATCTCCTAAGGACTGGCAGCCCAACATCTCAGCTGCAGGAACTGAGCCAGCATACATTGAGGTGAGTACTGAATGGGCAATATGAAGTAGCTTCTGTGAGCTGAATTTAATGTTCTAATCATCACAGCAATAATACTTTCACCTCCACACCTTAAAACTCCCAATTTTTAGTGGCTGCAACACCCTACTGTGAAGTTTTAGCTTTGTGCATCTTTGTGGCCTTACAGTAATAATAAAACAAGCACAAATACATTAAATTGGTATCTCTATCTCATATCTCTTCAGAGTTAATCTGCATAGATTTGTTACTTGAAAAATCTTTTCTATAGTGAACCTTGCTGATACCTTGCTACAAGCAAGTGCTTTTATTTTTTCCGAGTACATCTCATCAACTTAAGTGGAACAAAACCTGACTGCAGTGTGGATCCTGTGCTTTAAGTTCTTCCATATGAGAGACCCAGAGTTGCATTGACATTTATTTTTCTTTTGTAGTACAAGACTAGCAAAGAGGGCAGCGTGATGGGCGTGACGGTGTCTCGAATTGCCATGCTCTCTCACTGTCAAGCCTTGTCGCAGGCCTGCAACTATTCTGAAGGTAGGTGATGCCACAGAAAAGCAGCAGAATGTAGCATAAATAACAAACAGAGGTGTCCAGGCACGCTTTAATCGATGCAACAACTTTTTTCTAGGTGAAACGATAGTGAATGTTTTGGATTTTAAGAAGGATGCAGGGCTGTGGCATGGTATTCTAACGGTGAGTTGAGCCTATGAAGACTTTCTGAAGCATTTCATAACACTTTGTAATTGCAAAGTTTAAGGACATGATTTTGGACCATTACCTCTCTTTGGAGAATTGCAGATCTGGCAGAAGTAGTAGCATTTCCTGCTCAATTACTAAGCTTTACTGTAAATTCAAATGATGCTTTGAAATATTATCTGTTTTGCAGGAAACATAGAAGTATCCCAAGTATGTGTGTGTGAATTCACACGGGAAAGAAGGCTTGATGAGGAGAGGGGGATGACTCCTGTTTCTGCTTTATAATAGATTTTGTGTTCATTTTGTTAAAAGTCTTATTTCTCCTTTTCAGAATGTCATGAACAAACTGCATACTATCAGTGTGCCCTATTCTGTGATGAAAACCTGCCCGCTCTCATGGGTGCAGAGAGTTCATGCCCACAAAGGTAACTTCATTTCTTCTGCGACTTAAAGCTTAACTTTTTTATGATAACTGAATGAGGGGCATCAAAATATCAAATGCCTTAGAGCCTGCCTTATTGCTCTTCAGTAACAAAGTATTTGGGCCAAAATGGTGGGTTTTATCTCTAAAAATACACAAAGTCCCAATGCTGTGTGAATGATGGCAAAACACACAGAGCTTCTTGGTGACTTCAGAAGCTGTGTGTTTGGAGCCAGTGCCTTTTATGACACCAGGAAAATAACGGAGCCCAAAAGAGATCCATTTGATCCCAAGCCTGTAGCCAGGATATTGAGATGGTGATAGAGGTGTGCCTTGGCTCAGGGGCTGGGCTGCATCCCCCAGCAGATGCTTCTGTATGTTGGGGCTGGTCGTTGCTACAAGCTCCACAAGTTCAGGGTTGCTTGCCTTAGTGAGAGTTTTCTCCTTTTGCACGGTTGGATATTGCCTCCATGTGCATATGGAAACTGAAAGCTTTTCTTGCTGCTCACTGGAACTGTTGCCTTCATTTGCAGCAAAAGTTGCTTTGGTGAAGTGTCGAGACTTGCACTGGGCCATGATGGCCCATCGAGACCAAAGAGATGTCAGTTTGAGTTCTCTGCGGATGCTGATTGTGACTGATGGTGCAAATCCCTGTGAGTACGCGTGGCCTGTTGTCCTGAGGGGGCTCAGCTGCTTGTTGCCATCGGTGCAAATACTGCTGCTTTTGCAGCTGCTTCCAAGAAGACTATGGGCAGCTGTATAGTAACACAGAGTAAAGGGTTGTGGTACTTCAGCACCAGAGCAAGAGGTTTCCTAGACTTTATTGCATTTATTTCTAGTTTATTAGGTTATTTTACAGACAGTTTTTACATCAGCTCATGTAAAGTCATAGTTATCTCTTTTCTGCCTTTCCAGGGTCTGTTTCCTCATGTGATGCCTTCCTGAGTTTGTTTCAGAGCCATGGGCTTAAACCAGAGGCAATTTGTCCTTGTGCCACATCTCCAGAAGCAATGACTATTGCAATACGGAGGTAATGTGTGTGTAGCATTGCAGTCTGTTTGCAAGGTTAAGCGATCCTGGCCACGGTTTGTTCACACATCTATCGGTCCTAGTTGACTTAAGCATGTAACAAGCTCCACTGACATTTGTTTGTGCTTGGGTGATCAAGTGGCTGGGTTATTAAACATTTCTCCTGAGATAGGAGTGCTTTTGTTCCTGTAAGATATGTGGTGAGCCTTCTGGAAAGGAATCTTTACTGTATCTCATGCCTTAAGTTTGTTATAAAAAGAGGAGGTGGTGCAACGTGCATTTTTCTGTTGCTGTGGTGTCTTCATCGGAGTCTAAGGATACCATGATTCATTTTTGTCTCCTTCAAAGGCCTGGGGTCCCTGGGGCTCCTTTACCTGGAAGAGCCATCCTGTCCATGAACGGGCTGAGTTTTGGTGTCATCCGTGTCAACACCGAAGACAAAAACTCCGCTCTCACTGTCCAAGATGTTGGCCATGTGATGCCAGGAGGTGAGGATGTGCAGGGGTGGTTAAAAGTGTTAGCCCTTTTACGAACCAAATCCTAGGAGTATTTCTAACAGTGTGTAATTTGTCCTAGGAATGATGTGTATAGTGAAACCTGATGGACCTCCTCAGCTCTGTAAAACAGATGAGATTGGGGAAATCTGTGTTAGCTCCAGAGCAGGAGGAATGATGTATTATGGGCTGGCTGGGGTGACAAAGAATACGTTTGAGGTAGGTTGGACAGACTGCATCTTTCTTTTTCTCCTGTGTAGAATCAATGATAGTGTATGATCGTGTGTGTGTGTGTGTGTGTGTGTGTTTGTTTTTTTTTACACACACCCATTTTCCACACTGGTTGTGTGTAGCGTGATTACCAGCACAAAATTTCTGTCCTTGGGTAAATCCACTCCACCCCTGACAGTCGTCCCTTCCGTTGCAGGTTATCCCTGTGAACTCATCTGGCTCTCCAGTGGGCGACGTGCCATTCGTGCGGTCAGGCTTGCTGGGCTTCGTTGGACCTGTACGTAACATGCTTTTTGAGCAGGCCTTGCTGTTTGCCTGTGTGAATACTAAGAGCCTTGGATATTTAAGAGAAAAGAGGAACACAGGCAGTTCCACCTCTATGTGAGGAAGAACTTGACTGTGAGGGTGCCAGTGCCATAGAACAGGCTGCCCAGAGAGGTTGTGGAGGCTCCTTCTCTGGAGATCTTCCAAACCTGCCGGAATGCGACCGGGTGTCCCTTCTTCAGCAGGGGGTTGGACTAGGTGATCTCCAGGGGTCCCTTTCGACCTCAACCATTCTGGGACTCTGTGAAAAGCAACTTGCATTAGCAGTTGAGAGGTAATGGGTTTGTTTAACCAGTAGAACCCTTCCTTTTGCAGCATGTTACCATTACAGTGCTTTACCATGCTACTTGTTGCCTTTTTTTTGGATTGCTAGTTCCTTTAAAATGAAATTTAAAAGGCTTTTGTACTGCAACTCTGCTACACGTGCTGAAGTATCTTGGCTCAGTGAGTTGCTAGAATGATTCACCTTAATTAGTCATATATGATGTAATTCAAAGAGGAAGAAAATATGTTTTATACAAGTTCCATTGATCTAGCAATTGAAATTATAGGCAAGTAAGAGTTTAAAAATATGCCATCAAAGACATTTGAAAATCCACTTTGTAAACTTTATCACATTTTTTTTTATCTTTCAGGGCAGTTTGGTGTTTGTGGTTGGAAAAATGGATGGATTGCTGACAGTCAGTGGACGCAGGCACAATGCAGATGACATTGTAGCAACGGGATTGGCAGTAGAATCGATAAAAACAGTTTACAGAGGAAGGTGGGCAAAATAAATCTCGCCCTCTCCCATGAAGTCCTGCACCTCGTAAAATGAAATGTGATCTATAGCGTAATCTCTATTTTCTTATCAGTACTAGACTTGTTTGTCAGTCTCAAATGAGTGTGTTTTAGGTTCAGGCAGGTAGCTGGTCTGATTCTTCCTGACACAGATCAGTTTACCTCAATATCCTGTCTGACTTTTTGTCAAGACCGTGTACTTTAGGGGAAGGAATCCCTTTACAAGATAAACCAGACTTATGGAAAATTGAATTCTGTCTCTGTAGAACTTTTAATGCCCCATAGTAGCTAGCCGCTGGCTGAAGCTCTGCAGCAAGGAAGAGGTATTAATTTCCAAATGAATTAAAGAATTTATCTTCACTCCATGCATTTTAGGAGTTTTGCCTTTGATCTATTTCCTTTAGTTCGTTATCCCGAAGGAATAAAACTGGCACTTTGGCCAACACGACTCTCTCCTTTTCCTCAGGATTGCTGTGTTCTCCGTATCTGTGTTCTACGATGAGAGGATTGTGGTGGTTGCAGAGCAGAGGCCAGATGCATCAGAAGAGGACAGTTTTCAGTGGATGAGCCGAGTGCTGCAGGTGAGAAGCTGCACAGGTGGGCGAGGTGCTTAGTGCATATTTTCCAGTGTGTGGGCAGATCAGAGGCCATTGGGATGCAGCATGCCCCAGATGGAAAGAGCATAGGCTCCTGATCCCTCTTGGCAGCGAGATAGTTTTACAAGGTCACAAGCTGGTACATCGACTGTGCACAAGCTGTTCTTTTATGTGTGAAGATCCTCGGGAAATGGCCACAACGCAGAAGGATGGAGGCTCTGATGAAGTGGTCGGCATTATGCTAGCAAGGTGGCTGTGCAGGGAGAGACATAATTGCCTCTCAACACTACAAAGTAGACCTAGTGTTCACTCTTAGGAATTCTGCTTTTAGTCTTGAATCGTGCTGGTGCTCAACATTGGGCTTTAAAGCTGCCCTTATCTCTGGAGATGCAATTGCAGCAGGGAGGTGCTGAACAGAGAACAGTTAAAACAGCTGAAGGAGTGCAGCCCTAAGAAACCAGAATGAATATGAATGCTTGCTTTGAGAGCTTCATGCATGTATGCAACTCTTAGGAATAATGTTCAGGTTGTAAAGTAGGCACACCAGGGAGAGAAGTCAGGGAAGTACTTGGTGATCTGAATAATGCATTAGATGCCTCAATGCCAAGGAGGACAAAAAAAGGAACAGAGGGTGCTTGTTCAGAGGAGACAGATGGATAAAATCCTAAAATCAAAACTGGATGATGATTCATCAAGCAACTGTCTATATTTTGAGAATTTAGTCATGAACAATTTAAAAAATGAGTTTCTTGTATATGGAAGGCTATGGATGTCTAAAGGAAAGGATGCTAGCAAGCACT
>JAVCKT010026432.1:0-12315 GCA_032273925.1 Rhynchotus rufescens | reverse complement strand
CTTAACTTACCACAGGGATGGCTAATGCTGCACAGGTGAAATGGCATGATGGCAACTGTCTTGCTCCTCTAGCACCTTGCAGATATGTAGGGATTTGTCTTGGAATAGGTAACGCAGCGAGTAACACTCGACTATCTCCAGTGGTACCAAGCAGTCAAATGACCGTCTTTCCTTTCTCTAGGCAATTGACAGCATTCACCAAGTGGGTGTCTATTGCCTTGCTCTTGTGCCAGCCAACACACTGCCAAAAACTCCACTGGGAGGGATCCATATCTCTCAAACTAAACAGCACTTTCTGGAGGGCTCTCTGCATCCGTGCAACATCCTCATGTGCCCGCACACGTGTGTGACCAACTTGCCAAAACCCAGGCAGAAACAACCAGGTAACCTGAGCTGCTGTTGGTTACAGTTAGTAAACTAAAGTTCACTGCCTCAGGCCTGCAAAGCTGCAATGCACAAATTCTGCTGAGTTCTGCTCTCTGCAAGTTCTGCTGGCTGGAGGCCTCTGTTATAACATTATATAGAGTAGTAGCTAGCAGATAATTTTCAAAGAATCTGTGCCTAGATGTTTCTTTGTTCTGATCCCTTGTGGCTCTTCTTTATCAACAGGTGTTGGCCCTGCCTCTGTGATGGTGGGGAACCTGGTTGCTGGGAAGCGAATTGCTCAAGCTTCTGGAAGAGATCTTGGTCAAATAGAAGACAATGATTTAGTTAAAAAGGTAACAGTATTTGTTAGAGGTAGAGGATGCAAGAAGAGCGTACCGTACAGCCGAATGTGAGGCTGCAATGTGAAAGACTTGGGTATCACTTCTGAAGCCAAAGTGCTGATATTTGGTTATTGCCTCTTTATTTCAGCACCAGTTCCTGACAGAGGTGTTACAGTGGAGAGCTCAAGCAACTCCTGACCACCCACTCTTCCTGTTATTAAATGCCAAGGTATAATCAGCGTTGAGTTTCGGGGAAGGTCCACAGCATATCAGTGCAAATTTGAGCCTTTATTCTTTTTTTTAGCAGCCATTCACCATCACACATGTTATGCCAGGCTCTGTTTAGAAAGTTTTTGTTTCCTTTCAAGGGAACCACTGTATGTACAGCCACCTGCCTTCAACTGCACAAAAAAGCTGAGCGAATTGCATCAATTCTGTATGAGAAAGGACATCTCAATGCAGGAGACAACGTGGTGCTTCTCTATCCTCCTGGTAAGCCAACTTTACTGGAACAGGGATGCCTGAGGGGCTGCAGGGCTCACTGATCAAGTGCTGTCTCCAAGGGGGGCGTCCGGATGCATTGCAGTCGCCGTATTAGACTTACTCTTTGGCTTTAGAGTTTTTGGAAGAGCTCATTTATAACTTCTCACTTCTGGATAGGTGTCCTGAGCTCTAGAGGTGTAGCATTATCCTTATATTTAGAATAAAATCCTTAAAAACTTGAGTGCTTATCAAAGAGCCTCTGATATGGTGTGTTCACTGCAGGGTTCTTAGAGGCTTGTGACCATGCTGGTTCTGCTGCAGAAGTGCATTAGTCACTCCTAGGGCTCCTGGGCTCTTCCCAAGCCCTGTTTGGCCGGGCTCACACCGCCAGCTGGCAGTTTTTCATCCAGGGAAAGCACAGAGTTGCTGTAGGGGGTGGCAGGGTGACTTGCAGTCGAGACTGTGTCACCCCCTTTAGCTGTGCAGGCAACAGGCTCTTGTGAGAGTGGCAGTTGCCTGTTGTGCAGCAGTAGGTTGGGAACAGCGCGATGTGCCCGACAGGCCACAGCCCTTACCGCCCGCTGTGCGTGTACACCAGCGCTCTGGGGTGTTGCTGCTGCTGCTGCCAGACAGTCCTGTCTTGTCCTCACTCACTTTGGGATATTCTTTCCCTGGGAGATGGTTCTCTTTGTGGTCAGCTGCTTTCTCAGTCCCGTCTCAGGCTTTCGTAGCTGCCTTGTCGCGCTGCCTTCGGTGTTTGGGCTGCTTGTGTTGCACATCTGTGCCGTGGGAGCGCCTGCTCTGTGTCCCCTCTCCTACTGAGAGCTGTAACCGATGCCTGGAGTACGTGGGGGACAGGCTGGTGTCCCCAGGGTGTCCATCCACCAGTGTCCTACACCACGGCCTGTCGTGTCCTTGCAGGCATTGAGCTAATCAGCGCGTTCTATGGCTGTCTGTACGCTGGCTGCATCCCCGTGACCGTGAGACCACCTCATGCTCAGAGCCTCACTGCTACCCTGCCCACAGTGCGAATGATCGTGGAAGTGAGTAACGGGGTGCAGCCGGGAGCGGGGCGCTCAAAGCTGCCTGCCCCTCGGCACCGGGGAGAGAAAGCATTATATAAAATATATACACCGTTATTTGTATTATGCACTCGGAATTTTAGTGCAGGAAGAGTAGAGAGCTGGGGTGTTGGAAAAGCCAAAGAAATTAATTAATTAACTGGGAGAAGTTGGCTATGGGTGGTAAAATGCCACGTGGATAGCAGAGCATGCGAGTGCAGTGCCTCTGGGACATGCTCTGGGCTCTTTTGTCTTTTTCTTGTTTTTTGAGGAAGGGTTTTATCTTTTTAGGTCAGCAAAGCTGCATGTATTCTCACAACACAGACCTTAATGAGACTACTGAAATCCAGAGAGGCAGCTGCTGCTGTAGACGTGAAAACTTGGCCAACCATCATTGACACAGGTGCAGTTCATGGACTTAAAAACAAATTGTTTGAAGTGCTGCATTGGATTCCCGTCTATTTCCAAAGGGAGAGAACAGTGTCCCCTGTTTCAGATGCTAACTGAAGCATCTTTAAAAAAATGCTTTCATGTTTAGAAGAAACATCCAAAATTCAAGCCAGGCCTTCCCTTATTTGTTCCCAACTCTTTTGCATTTGTTGCTCAGTTTTACACACACAAGAGGAAGTCTTTTCTCTGTTTTTCTGGAAGGAGTTACGAGCAAGCTCTCTGGTCTTTCTCATCCTTTTTGAACGTGTTGTTCTCCTTTCAAGCACCAGTTCACTAGCTCTTAACTAACCACATTTGCTCCTTTCTTGCACAGATGACTTGCCCAGGAAGCGACTGTCTCAAGTCTACAAACCGCCTACGCCCGAAATGCTCGCATATCTAGATTTCAGTGTTTCCACAACAGGCATGCTCACAGGAGTCAAGGTACAGGAAAATGACATGAGAGGATGGGGGGTGATGCCTAGTCTTTGCCTTGTGTTTCAACCCCTCTCTTGCCTCTACCACCACCAAAGCTCCCTCTTGGCTTTTGAGCAAAAAGCAGGTTTTTCTTCCAGTAAAGCTACGGATTAGCTACATGCAGTCTCACTAAGAACTAATTCTGCCGCACAGGATAAGAGGGGAAAAGTTGGTGTATGGAGCAGAGCTATCAGCAGTGTTTCTGTCTCTCCTGCTGCAGATGTCCCACGCTGCAGTGAGTGGCCTCTGCAGGGCCATCAAGCTCCAGTGTGAGCTCTACTCCTCTCGGCAGATTGCAATTTGCCTTGACCCCTACTGTGGACTTGGGTTTGTGCTCTGGTGCCTTTGCAGGTAGGACTTGCTACACGGAAGAAAAAATATAATAATAATTAGCTTTGGGGTTTAAATAGGAAATATTAATCTGCTTCCTTATCTGATTTCATTGCAGACACATATGTTGAAACTACCAAAATGACTAATTTACCATTAAGTGAAGGGTTTGCCTTTAAGCTGACAATAAGATGTTCCTTTTTCCTGTAGATTAGCAAAATGTAATCCTGTCTTGATCATGCATATTTGTGCTGCCAAATGCTACTGGCTCCGGAATGTTTCTCTTGTCTGTCTTCTTTGATTATATGTTGCAGTAGGGAAGTTTTCTTTCTTTAAACTGTATGGCTAAGCCAGTGCTCTTCCTCCTGTCTGGCTGCGTGTGTATGCAGATTATTATTATGGTACAATAAATTAACAGTTACTGCAGATACAAGGATAGCTGTTGGGTTTGTTTCAGACACAGAGTGCAACAGGCTCCTTTTGATCTAGCGTGAAAATCTAACGTGAAAATAAAATAGTAATTTAAAGAGAAATCTCTGTTCTGCTCTTTGTTTTTCATAGTGTGTACTCTGGTCACCAGTCGATCTTAATTCCTCCTATGGAGCTGGAATCCAATCTTTTCCTCTGGTTATCTACTGTCAGCCAGTATAAAATAAGGGACACTTTCTGTTCCTATTCAGTCATGGAACTGTGCACAAAGGGACTTGGAAACCAAGTTGAAATGTTAAAGGTAAGAAACACTTCCTGAATCTTACATTGCCTTAATGAAATTGTTGTACTAAAGGAAATGGTAGAATCGTCAAGCACAAAGGTTGGGATGGTGCAGAAGTGCCTGACCCACAGCTTGCTGAAAAGGAAAAGCAACAAAAAATGCCGTGGCTCCAGGAAATTAAAGAGATTAAAGCGGAGTGAAGTCTGTTGCAGTGTAGGCAGCACTTCCTCAGTGGTGTTGCCAGCGAGTGTCAGAGACTGCTGGGCAAACCCGAAAGAGATGATGCCAGCAGCAGATTGCTATGCAGAAAATTGCTTATATAACAGTCTGCAGTGAAGGCTCAGCCCAGCCCATGATGTAAAGCACACGTTAGGCAATCTGCTAAATCAAGGTGTTTCCTCCTAGGAGGGAAGAGGAAAGAAATTAGCTACTGAAGAGGCTTGAGGTGGCTTTTTGCATGGATTTTACTGCAGAAATATGTTGTGCTTTTCATCTAAACAGCTAGAGATCAGTTTGGTTGCATTGTGGAGCACTTACTGTGTTATGTGTCTCCAGTTAAACGGAGTGGCTAGCGCTGCTCAGCGCCTCCGGATCATCTGCAGAACTAAGAGGAGAAAATGGGTTCTGGCCCCAGTTTTGTTGAAGATCCAGCATGATCCTAGCAAATCACATGCTTCTCTCTTGGTTTTGTTTTTGTACATGCAAATGAGCAATGAGAAATGTAATTGTAGCTAGAAGGTGCCGCAGAAGCACATGGTGCTGCATCCTCTGGCACAGAGGAAGGAGCAGGATTGGTGATTCCATTGGTCTAGCTAGTCCTAGGCTCTGCTCGGACACATTTTATTTACACTAAAAAATGGAAGCTCAAAAGAAGAAATAGAACATAACCATTGGCCTGCATTTTTAGAGTAACTTCCTTCAGCTTCAAGGGGTGGAAAGCAGATGTCCCATGGGGGTGTTAGCAGCAGCTCCAGGCCTTGGCACTCGCTTGTGTGTGCGCTCTCCTCCGCAGGCACGTGGCATTAACCTGTCGTGCGTGCGGACCTGCGTGGTAGTCGCGGAGGAGCGGCCGCGAGTCTCCCTGACTCACTCCTTCTCCAAACTCTTCAAAGACATCGGCTTGTCCTCTCGGGCTGTGAGCACCACCTTCGGATCGCGAGTCAACGTCGCTATCTGCTTACAGGTAACGCGCGCGCGTCGTCGCGCCCTTGGGGTCCGGGTCCCCCTCCTTTCTGACGCGTAGGCTTCCTAATCTGCACGCGCGTGTGTGTCGTTAGCTCAGCCCCACGTCTGCTCCGTGCAGACAGCTGGCCCAAGACTTAAGCAGCTTCTCTTGTCAACTGCCAGATTACGTCGCAGACGCTCGGAGCAACCGGAACGTGACATGAGGGAACTGTTTATTTCCATACAGACGATTGTTGTTGCCCCGGGGCTGATAGCTGGGAGTGCTGGGGCTGTGTACGTCCAGCAGCCCCCTCTCGGGGTGCATCCCACGCTGGGGTTACACCCCACCGAGGGAGCAATTGCCTGCGGTTGCCCTCGGTGCCGCTGCTGCGGTGGGGAGATAGGGATATGAATTCTGCTGCCAGGATAATACCCAGAAATGTTTACGAGCTCAGGCAGAGCTTAGGTAAATACTTCTTGAAAGTATTTTATTCTTTAATATTTAATTCTTTAAAATATTTCTTTAACTCCTTAGGGAACATCTGGGCCTGATCCCACGACGGTGTACGTAGATCTGAAGTCCTTGAGACATGACAGGTACAGTGAGATAATTAAACTTGTTCCTGACTTGCCCTCATAAAACATTGCGGCAGTACTGAGCTATCGCCCCTGCTCGGGAGGCTTCAGCTCGCTGCTCCTCCTGACAATGTTTTCTTTGCCTTCAGAGTCCGCTTAGTGGAAAGGGGAGCTCCACAAAGCCTGCTGCTTTCGGAATCCGGGAAGGTAATTCCATGCTTTTCCCTAGCTGCGTGGCACTCTGCGTGGCACCGCGGCACCTCGTGCCCTCCGGAATGTTGTAGATTTGTAGTTGGGCAAGGCAGCTGGTTAAAGCAGTGCTGGGGCTTGGCAAGAGGTGACTGATGGCTACAGTGCTCTGGAAAGTGGGTTTACTTTTATGATAAAGGGTCTGTTGATATTAGAGCACGCTTTACTAAAACGATTTGCAGGATTGATTCTGTTTTTATAGTAAATGAGCTGTATCAGAAACTTAAATTAGTGTCTGGTGCGTTTTTGAAGTATGCATACACTAGGGGTTCACTGCAGCCCTCACTCCCTTCTTTAAATAGACTAGAAAAAGAGATAATTTGGGCAGATTTTAATATGGAATTCTTCACATAACAACGCACCAGTATTTTCTGACCCCACAATCCCTTGTTTATGTGGATCCCGTGTCATTGGTTTTTATTATGGTACTTCAGTGTTCATGCTCTGCTTTGTTTTATATGTGTTGTAACCTGCACAGGTGAAAAGCATGCCCTAAAATCGGGAGGTAAATGAACAACTTGTGAATTTTAGTTACGTGCGTAAGAAAACTCATCAATTGGTTCCATCTTCCTCCTTGTGATCTTTAGATTTTGCCTGGAGTCAAAGTAGTCATTGTTAATCCTGAGACAAAAGGACCTCTTGGAGATTCTCACCTTGGGGAGGCAAGTGCAGATTTTTACTATTTGGGCAGCTTTTCCTTTTGTCTGCTGCTTGATCTATATTTTGTCTTTTTGATTACATAAGTTGCTGGCTGGCAGTTTGTGAGCGGTAATGCTTGTATCCTGTTATCAGTTGGATTATTGCTGGAATGCTTGGAAATTGGGGATGTTATTTTAGTGTCAAGCTTAAAGAAAGAGAAAACCTGCTAAAAAGAAAGCTTGTTCCCCTCTAAGTCTTGCATAACCGACTTCCAAAGAATCTCAATTGCCTCTTGCTCTCCTTATTGTGATTACACACCAGTATATTTGCTCTGTGTTGATTATTATAAATGGTTGGAAACGGCATGTAATAAAAATCCGTAGTTCATTTACTCAGTTCATTCTCGGCTTACAGTTAGTAAATCTGCCAGCTGCATTTTTCACATTCTGGAGGATATTTGGTGGTTTGAGCTAAATGCAGATTTTGGGGGCGGGTAAATAAAAAGACACCCCCCTATTCCAGCTTGTTCTCCGCGTCCTCTCCCCGCTCGGCGGCCGCTGCGTTGTCGGCGCCCGCGGAGCTGACCGTTTCCCCCCTTCCCGTGCAGATCTGGGTGAACAGCCCGCACACGGCCAGCGGCTACTACACCATCTACGACAACGAAACCCTGCAGGCCGATCACTTCAACACGCGCCTGAGCTTCGGGGACGCCGCGCAGACGCTCTGGGCTCGCACCGGCTACCTGGGCTTCGTGCGGCGGACGGAGCTCACGGCCGCCAGCGGAGGTACGGCAGAAATCACCCTTGATCTTCCAGGTGGAGAGCGTTTTCCTGCAGCGAACAAGTCCTCAGCTGTGTGTGTGCAGACAAGAGATGCTTTGTTGGATTTACAACGTGATTTTTGTCTGCCTTTTTCTGCTCTCCATGCGTCCGTTTTATTTTTCCTTTCTCCTTTCCAGAGCGTCACGATGCGCTGTATGTTGTTGGGGCACTGGATGAAACTTTGGAGCTGCGAGGGCTGCGTTACCATCCGATTGATATCGAGACCTCTGTGTCTCGAACGCACCGGAGCATCGCTGAATGGTAAACCAGGGAGAAATGAACCCATCCCAGCTTAGCTGGGAACCCATCCCAGCTTAGCTTAGCTAGACATGTGCCCAAAAAGAGGCAGGATTTAATAGAACAAGATAAGGCAAAGGCAAGTTTGTGGTTTTGTGACCATCTCGCCTTCCTGTGCGTGTCTCCCCGTTTGTAGAAGGGGATAACAGCGACCTGACCGCCACATATTCCTGCACGCTTCTGTAGAGCATCAATTCAAAGCAGAAGTTTCCTGCTTTGGTGTGTAAAGAGCCTTCGATGCGTGTGTGAAAGCAGCGCTCGGGTTGTGTGTCAGGGCAGGGAGTAGCGACTGCTTGCATTGATTTTCGGCATGTCGGGACTGCGACTGCTCCGAGCTTGGAAACGCAGGCGAGGAGGCGGTGAACTCCGTCGGCCCTGAGGAAAGAGAAACTTTGGGCCTTTATCTGTGCAAATAACTTGTTTTGTTTTTCTTTTTAACTTCTAGTGCTGTATTCACCTGGACCAACTTGCTTGTGGTGGTTGTGGAGCTGTGTGGCTGTGAGCAGGAAGCCCTGGATTTGGTTCCTCTGGTTACAAACGTGGTCCTGGAAGAACATTATCTAATTGTGGGAGTGGTGGTAGTCGTGGATCCCGGAGTCATCCCTATCAATTCCAGAGGAGAGAAACAGCGAATGCATCTCCGTGACAGTTTTCTAGCAGATCAGTTAGACCCCATATACGTAGCCTATAACATGTAACGTGTACGGGGGGGTCAAACGTTCAGAAACCTTGCGGGACCACCGAGTAACAAAGGGTGTCTATAGAAAGAAGCTGGTGAAAATTACTAATACTTGACACAACGTTTGAGATTGCTGCCATATTCCCTTCATCTCATCCTGTGGTATTAAGATCCCATTAATTACCAAGGGACAAAAGGAAATGTGGTAGGCAATGGAAAACTTTTGTAACAGTTTACTGAAATATTAGCTTTATAGAAATGCAAAGTTGACAAGCGTGTGAGCTACAAAACTCCTAAGGCCTTTACAGTAGTGTTACTTTTTTCATCTGTTGTACATATTTGTATTTTTATCTAATACTGTTCTAGGATTCTATAAGGGGAGGGTTTATTTAGTTAAGATAATAAACTATTAAAAGGAGGGTCATCAGAGTTCCCCAGTTCCCTACTATATAAAGTACTTCGCATCTGTACTGTAGCTATTGTTCCATGGGATCACACAGCTTATTTAAAATTGTGCCATGACCAAATCAATAACTTACGGAATCTAAGAGTTACTTATTCATATAGATATTTCTTGAATTAAAAAAAGCCTATATTTTAAATATGTAAATATTATTATACATAATTCACTTAGAAAATTGACTTGGATATTGATGACAGCTGAAGATAGGAATTTTTAAGGACAGGAACTTTTGTGGTCCTTAGCATAATTACATTTGGTTAGACAACTAATGTGAGATGCACAAATCTTGCACAAGTTTTCGTGATTCAGTGTGTAGTCTTTCGTTTCTGGCCAGAAGTGTCTCAGAGCCTGTAGAAACCCGTTCGTTTGCAGGCACAGCTTTCGAAAAGAGGCTGAAAAGTTTCAATGGGAACGAGGAATCTGGTCGAGATTGCGGTGCCGGTCCAGGATGCGTAAGAGAAATGGGAACAGCTTGGGTGGCAGCCCCTGCCTCCGCCCTTCGTGCCACCCTGTCCTTAAAAGGGAGAGGAAAATCCCATAGATTTGCGCACAGGTAAATTCACCTTTTGTGTGCAATTCGGTCATGAGTTTATGTGCCCCATAGCTATAGGAGGAGATATTGTAGGTGGGCTTTACTGACAGCTGGAAGCCAACGCAGACTGCTTGGAAACATTAGCAAAAAAGCTATTTCTTGGGTTTGAATGCGATTTTTCCGTACAGCAGGAGGCACAGAAGTGAGACAGACAGAGCAGCGCTAGCAAATACGCGTTAAATAACTTCAGGAAAACTGAGATCTCGGCATTCCAAACTGTGTGTCAGTTTTCACATTAGTAAATGTAAAGAAACAGAAGCCTCAGTCTAAGCAGAAGCTCTGCAGTTAGCAGCTGTAGCGCGGCGGGTAGCGGAAGAGCGAAAGTTTCAGCTTGGACTGAGAATTACATTTCTTTGCTCTAATCCGTAATAATGTTTTAAGAACAATTCCATTTGTAAAGACATTAAGAAAATAAGATTTTGAAAGCAATGAAAGCTGATACCAGATACTGCAGCAGGTTTTTTGGAGTCCAATATGGTATATAGTGTAAATAAACTTGTTATTAAAACGTTCTACATTACCTCATTCAAAGTTTGTAGGCAGTTTTTAAAAGGTTTATAGTCGAAACTCTGCAGAGCCTGTGGCGGTTATCAGAGCAGCAGCCGACGTACGTCAGCAAATGCCAGTTTTGTGCTTGAAAATTGATCTGTTGTCGGGTCCTCTCCGAGGGCAGGAGCATCCAGTGCTCATAGAAAGTCCCGCATGGTATTTTACAAGATATTTTGTGGGGAGAAACAGGTTTAGAAAGTGTCACTGATGGCAAGTGGGGAGTTGCTGCAAACACTTGTGTTTACCAGGGCGTTCCGGAGCGGGCTCTGTGTCTGCCTGCGCCCCGGGCCGCGCTAGGGGCCGTTTCCACCGCGTCCCGCTGCCGCACGGCTCCGGGTGCTTGTTCCTTAGCAGGACGGTCTCTGGTTTCGTGTTTGTGCCCCGAAACACCCGTGTGTGACGTGGTCGTGAACACGAACAGAGCGGCCGCAACCTGAGGAGGGTGCCGGGGGGAGCTGTGCCCGACGCCCCCCGAGCTGCGGCCGGGGTGCAGAGCGCCCCAAACCCCGCTCCGCGCCAGCCAGCCAAGGGGGAGATCCTCCCGTTGGCTCCGGGCCCCTTTCTTTTGGATTATTTGTTCTCGCACAGCAAAACAACGTGCAGTTCAGCTTCACTTCAGTGCTGCACACTTCAGAAACCTTAACTTTCATCTTACTCAAATTAATGCTTTTAGCCCAGTTGCTTCAACAACTGAAAGTACTTGTCCGTTTAGATGGATTTTAAGTACAATTACGGGATTATCTTTTTTTTACTTGCCGCTTAAATTCATTTGATCAAAGCGACGCAAAAGGTGGCGGAGTGGCTTTCCAAAATGGCATTTTTTGAAAGGCAAATGGTATTTTGAATGGCACTTTTTTTTTTTTTTTTGTCATCTTTTAGGCTTTAGTTTGTGACTTAATATCTTAATTTTAACATATTACCCTTCTCCGTTAAAGAACTGTCGTTTAAAAACCTCCCTTTATAAACACGGAACCTTCCGCCCCGGTGCCTGTGCGGGGCGGGCAGCAAGCGGCCAGCTGGGATTTCCTGGGACGCTTTTGTCCCTGTTTTTGTCCTTTCTCCTGCAGGAAAGGCAGAGCCCTGAGCCTGGAAGTGCCGCTTGTGGCTGCGGCTCTGCTCGCGCCGCCGCTGGGCCCGAGGGAGCCCCAGGGCCCCGGTCGGCCGCCGGGGCAGCCGTGTTGCCCCTCGAGCGGCTCCTCCTGCCCCGTCAAACCGGGGCTTTCGGGGCGCCCCCCTCGTCCCCCGAACTCGGGGCCGTGTCCCGCCAACTGTCCCCAAAACAAGTTGGTCACGGAAAATCCAAGCCCTCAACGCGACTTTTCTTTAATCTCTGTCAAGCTCTTCTGCCATTGTCGCCTCCAGCCCGCAGCGTTCTGTAATTATGTACAAAGTTTTTATTTATTTGACGGTAGCTCGCTGTACGTTTTTAAACTTTAACCCCTGGCTGGACCGTGTTGCGTTAACGCCTCGGTTGTGTTTCCTTTGTCCTGTGTCAATAAACGTTGATGCTCGATGGCTGCTCCGCGTCGCTGCTGCTCCTTGCTGGGGGGGCTTTGGGGACGGCGGAACCGGCGGGGAGCCGCGAGCGGCGGCTCCAACTGAAAACTTCGGTTCCCGCCGCCCGCTCTGGCAGGAAACACCCAAAAAGCCGCTTTTTAGAGCAAAACTGGGGGGCTGGGGGAGCCCTAATGGCGCCACTTCCGGCTGGCGAGGCCGCTCTTGCCTCCGCAACTCTATGGTGCGCGGCCTCCGCGGGCAGCTCTATGGTGCGCGGCCTCCGCGGGCAGCTCTATGGTGCGCGGGCTCGGCCGGCAGCTCTATGGTGCGCGGGCTCGGCCGGCAGCTCTATGGTGCGCGGGGTCCGCCGGCAGCTCTATGGTGCGCGGCCTCCGCCGGCAACTCTATGGTGCGCGGGGTCCGCCGGCAGCTCTATGGTGCGCGGGCTCGGCCGGGAGGCGGCGCCAGGCGCGGCCGCTCCCGCCGCGGCTCCGCGCGGCGCCGCCGGAAGCGCCATGGCGGGGGGTTTCTAGGCGAGGCCTGCGGGGAGGCTCCATGGTCGCAGCCCGCCCCCCGGCGCCCCGGCCGCG
>JAVCKT010026431.1:0-13013 GCA_032273925.1 Rhynchotus rufescens | reverse complement strand
TGTAAACCAAGAAAATAACCTATTTCAAGAAGATTTTAATTATGAGAAAAGAGAAATGTCAAAATCTCAGTAGCTCAATTAAGGGCTTTACAACAGCTGTTGATTTTACACAGAAGGGGTTCAACCAGAAGGGTTAGGTAGTGTTCAGACCTCTACAACTGATAAGCTTTAATAGAAGTAGGATCAAGCTAGTACTCATAGCTGAAAAAAAAGGGTAGTATCCCTTGCTTTTGAAAAGCCTTTTATTACACCTTTTGCTACAACAACTCTAAACTTTCTAAAACCTTCACAATACAAAAGGAATTTGGAGAATATCCCAGTTTTTTATATTAGAAGACAGCTTTTGCACTAGCATAAATTCTCATACATTTCCCATATAACCTTCCTAAAGTCTGTGGAAAGTTATAATGTATTTAGGCAAATATTTGGTCCTACTCCTCCAGGATTTCCACTATATTATATGCTATACCCATTTAAACAAGCGGACAAAAATAATCAGCCGAGCTTCCTGGATTGTCAAGACTAGAAACAATACACTTTTTTGCTCATTTTCTGCTCATCAGCCTAGCAAGAGAATTTAAGGTTTTCTTATTTCTTCCAATCCCTTTTTGAAGTCTGACCATGCAAAATGTACAACAGCACTGATCAACATTGCCACAGTCAATGAACACAGCCAAAACATGCCAGATTTATCATGCATCCTTGCATGGTCATCTTTGAAATCTGTCCCACTGATGTGCCACTAATGTGGCTTTTCTGACTCATGGTTGTGCTCTTGTCTGATGTTTCCTGAAGCCGATTGAACCCTGCAGACCCCTAACGGACTGGTAAATCAGCACAGGAGTCCCAGAGAACACGCCTTGCTGGCAGTCTGGCTTCACTCTGAGTCCATGACCTCCAGACCAGGGGAGCAAGCTCACCTGGTTGGCCCCTTGGGAAAAAACAAACTTTTGAAGAGAAAAGGAGTGTGAAGAGAACCTTCATCAACCTTCTGAAAAGGTATGAATGACACCAGCAGCAGAAAGGCTTCTGACAGGTACCTGAGGAGAACACACTAGTCTTGACTCTCTCTTCCACTGGCTTCTACAAGATCACTCCCTTTTCCTCCAGCTGTAGAGTAAGAGAGAGAGTCACCCCATGATGATGAGCTGTCTTTCATAGCAAAGGCAAGAACTCGCTGTGTATGGTGCTGCACAAACCTGTTCTGCTTGAGATAGCACCTGAAGAATAAGAAATAGCAACAAAAGGTCCTGCCCGTCCTGTCCTCCTGGTGAGCTCTCATCACCACCTGATCAATCACTTCCAATGGGTGACACCATCCTTCCTCTGGATAATTTCCATTCAGAGGTAACACTATGTCGGGGTGTGCTCTTGGCCAAAATGTCTCAGGAACATCACACCATACTGAAGCATGATGGGGGTGCAAAGAATTACAAAGTGAGCAAATATCCCCATCTAGCGTCCCTGAGTACTAAAGACCATATCCTGCCCTTTTCCATCTCTTTTGTTCCTTTCCATCTGTCTGGAGCTCTAGGGAGAAGGAAGCTGGTGAATTTTGCTACTCATACTGAAATTTACCACAGAGCTTGAGGTGAGCACTGTGCAAGTTCTGGGCATGCAAACACTCTGCAATGCAACGCTAATGACACCACTGTAAGTGTAGTCCTAAATTACTCTTGAGCAAGGGCTGTTTATTATTCCATCTGATACAGTAGATCTCTGTTAGGCTCCTTTCCTTACTCTGTTCTGCTAATCTGACCACAGGGAATTGGCAAATTAGTTGGAGAAGATAAATCTAAGGGGAGGTTGTGTGGCCCTTGTCCCCTGTTCTGTGTAGAGTGCTCCCAGCTCATGGCTTCTCCTCAGTTCTTCTAGAAAAGCTCTCTGGCTAGAGTAGCATGTTATTTGAGGGTGAAATGCATTAGCCTCTGTTTGCTCCAAATTTAATTCATCTATTTAAATAATTTAATACAACATCCATCAGTATGAAAGCTAGGCAAATTGAATCCAAAGGATTTGAAGACACATAGATTAAATAAACTACCTTCAAATCCTGGCTCTCAAATTATCACTATCTCTTGATTAATTCTGCCTTAATTAGACCAAATAATCTTCTCAAACTGATTAAATTATCAAAATAAAGATGAAATAAACATAAAGCAAAAGCAAATGGAATATAAACAGACAGAAAGCACAAACCATAATGCAAAGCCTTAGATCATGCACTAAATCTCATTCAGTTTAGGCTTTCATTAGAAGAACTCGCAGGCATCACACAAAATTATCAAAAAAAGCTTTAAAGCAAACAAAAGAAGATATTTTTGACAGACTGCATCATTGCATTGCCAAGCTCATTACTGAAGAATGCTGCAGATGCTGAAAAGATAGGCAGAACTAGGCAAAATAACAAAATGAAAGTCCACAAAGAGTTATAAAACACAAAGACGAGAAAAATCTTTAAGCCATAAACTGCTGAGAGCCAGAAGAACATACTGGGGAAATATCACTCAGTACTTTTCTTGCTGTTACACCCTTTCCCTAATTACCACCTCCTGTTGGAGACAGGATACAGAGCTAGATGTGCTGTCGGTCAAGCATAATGGGGCCTTTCTTATTATGTGACAAGTCATGAATTGATTATAATTTAAAATGTTGACACTGGCTCCATAGTCTTCTACTAGAAGGAGACTGAGGACCATCCAAGCTAAACTCCATTAATAATCCTCAGCATAACAATTAGTCTCTCTGTCTTATCTAACCTGCAAAAGTTGTTTATGTTGCTACTCAAGTTAACTGTCGAATGTATTAAGCAACAGTATTGTAAACGTGAAGTCAGACATTTTGTGACAATCATGACTCACACAGACAGACAGTCAGCATGTTACAAAAGAATAGCCAACAATACTCTAGAAAAGGTCCTGGGCCAAAAGAATCATCAGTAGCCAGGACTTTATAGACAAAAAAAAAAAAAATCAAATAAGATCCTGAAATTTGGGATCTAAATGTTCTACAATGCCTGTCCCATCTAGGCAGCTGGAAACCACAGACAGACATATCTATCTATCTGCATTAGTAGCAATGCAGAGCTTTTGAAGATTAAAATATTCAACCATTTAGTTTTATACTAGCCAGTTTGGATAACACTAACACTAGAGCTGCTGAGGCTCTGGGAATTTGAACTTGCCTTGTTCTTTGCTGTCTGTACTAAGTTCTTTGGTAACATAGTACCTCACTAGCTGGTCTGTGCCTGCTAAAGCACTGGTGCACACCTGGTTCCAGCGCAGACCATCCCATGACTGAGCTGCAACCAGTCAACCTCCTTCAATCAGGGCAAGTAAGACATACCCAGTCCTGAGATGCCACTGAGAAACAGCAGGGAACCTGCCCCTGGATTGCTCTCTCAAACCACACAATGTCCAAAGAATAAATGCCATAGTTAAAGATCAATTGTATTATATCCTAGGTCTACTGCCAGAGATGGATTGTTACATCAGCTGTATGTTTTAGAAAATATGTCCTACTCAATATTTCAATTTTTTGCTGCTAGAAAATTTTGCACGTAATAAGAAACAAACTTGATCAATGCAGCCTTCAGGCCTGATCCAGCTCTCACTGTCATCAGCAGAAAGACTCCTAACGCCCTCCCAGGGTAGGAATTCAGCTGTCAGAGTGGCACAGAAGTGTGAAACCCAATGGGACTGTTCAGATTTGTACGCTGTTCTCCAAGTTTGTGTGAGAAGAGCCCCAGGACTAGGCAAAGCTGACGGGCGAGCAGCAACCACCAGGAGCACCCAAGTGATCACACAGCCTTTTTTAAGACCTCAAAAGTGAGGCTAGTGGGTGCTCCTGGGTGCAGTGCAGGGGTATGCAGGGCAAGGGCTAGTGCTGGTGCTGAAGTGCATCACTGCTCTGATGGGTTTCACAGCAGCAGTAGCAGAGCAAGGTCTTATTCCAAGGTGTCCCCAGTCTTCCTGCCCATGCTCCCTATGCCATGCCAATCTTTGCCTTCTACATCCATCCTCCCACAGCAAGAAAAGCCCAGCATCTTAGCTTCTAGAGTGGGAAAATGTAATGCCAGTCTTGCTGTCAGAGCTGAGCTGGCTCTCTCTTTGCATCTTCCCTTGGCTGGCAATAGTCACCCATGGTCATAGTCTCTCTTGTCCCCCACCAGACACCACTTTTACTGGTACTGACCTCTACCTTTGAAACTGCCTTCTGCCTCTCTTTATAAAAAGCTTCCCTGTATCAGTCACTGTCCTGACCCATATTCACACAGCTCTAAAACGACAGAGCCTGGATCCACACCAGTGCCAACAGTGCAGATCCAAATGATTTTAAATCTTCCCTTTTCCCCTTGCATTACCTTTCCAAGGTGTTAAGACCCACAGGAGAAAACTTGGTTCTCTGCAATTTTCTGTGATTTACAAAGCCACATACCAAATGGTACAGCAGAAATAGTTAATTATATAGGCTGGGGACATACATAAGCAGTGCTGTGAAGTTGCTAGTAGATATATATGAATTCAAAAGAGATCTGAGAGGAGGAAAATAATACCTCATTAGTATGCTACATGAATGTGCAAAGCAGCAGCATCGTGCTGCATAAAATATGTGAACAAGTAGTAGAATCAAAGCATTCTCCTCTCCTGTAGGGACTCATGAAAGTCAGTAAGCTTTATCATTTTGCTAAATAGGATTATTAAATCCATTGATGCCCATATTGCATGGGTTTGGACCGTTGCAAAGATATTACACATAGGAAAAGCGCATTTCTGCAACTGTTCATACCTATTTCTGGCTCCATATTAGGTCTCACCTAACAGCCCACTATTTCCATACAGCTTGCAGCTTGCCAGACATTTAGAGAACTGTGTTGAGCCTGGATCAGCATAAGAATGTGGCCCTCAAGGTGAGATCTTAGCTCGTGCTCTGAGTGTGGACTGAAATAACGCGTCACAGGTCATCTTCCACTTGGTTCCTTTTATTTTCGGGAACAGATATTTTCTCCAAGTAAGCTTAATTTATGTGAACTCTTCTGTTTTCATCATCCCACACTTCCGGCTTGCAGATTGTTTTCCCCTATTGTCCTTGCTCACAGTATGAGCAACAGCCTTCGCAGGACACATCCAATTGCATGAATGACTGAGAGCTCATTTCAAGTGGGTAGGGACAGAAGCTCTTGATAGAGTTATGTGAGAATAACAACAGTGGAGCACACAGATTATGGCAAGGTAGTGTCATAAATAAAAACATTAGACTAAACAAATATACCCCAGCAAATACTCCAAATTTCATTATGGCTATTTAATGTGCTCTTGCCAGTCATCTAAGTCTATCCATCATAGAACATTTCCATCTCAGCTGCAGAATATGGACATGCCTCTGCAAGATGTAGTTTGAAAAAAAGTGACCATTTCTTTTTAAATTTTGATTCCTAGGGGAAAGAAAAAATACCAGGCTATTTGAACTTTATGAGAATGTTAGTATTGACATAGAAAGGCTTAGAATTTTATCTTGTTCTCTTAGGCTGAACTTGACCATCAGAAGTGGATAAATGGGTTGTGCAACCTACTGTCACAGCATGCTGTGGGCATCAAGGGCATGACTGAATTAAAAAAAAAAAAAGCACTGGTGGGTGCCGCCTCTAGGTGTTCTCCACCTCTGTTTAGTTCTTTCTTCCTTTAATTTAATAACGGACACCATGAAACATGCCAAGAGACACTGTGCGTTCCCGAGCAAGAGGTTCCTCTTACAGTAAATCAGTAAATCTTCCTGGTTAATCAGGTCTCAAACGGTAAACTGAGAGGAGAAGGAAGTTGCTCCCATCAGCTGTAATGAAATTGTCTCTTCCTTTTTTTTTCTTTTTTGTACCTGAATGAGTCTAACACAGTCAAGCAAACTCCACCAGCACACTGTTCTGCCAACCTCAGCCCCATTCAGGATGCTCAACACACAACCTCCCAAATTCTTTAATAATACAAGTAAGGGTAAGCCATCTCTGGGGACCAAGAGAAAATCCTTCTGAGCGTTGCAGGTGCCCTGTGAGGCCACAGCACAGGAGGCAGGACCCGAGAGAGCCTCCTGAGCAGCCTGGCGTGGGGGGCACAGGGTGACACTGAGGCAGGGCTGAGGGGGACATGGGGCTAACACCAGCACTGCCCTCACCCCGTGGTCTTTCAATGTGACATGGTCTCGGGTGGCACGTAGCTTGTGTCCAGCTCACATCCAGCACACTAGCTACCCAGTGGGTAGGAAAACAAAACAGAGCAAAAACAGAAGAGAAAAAAAAATCGGAAAGAAGCATTTTCACCTTTGCAGTCTCAAAGCCTGTAGAGAATTCAGAGCTCCATAAAGTGAAACTTCCAGTTTATCCTCATTTCCTGGCAGCAAGTTCGTGCTCCAGCAAAGTGCATAGCACATGTTAGAGGAGAGGCGAGATAGCTAATACGTAGTACATGTACCTACTCAGCTCCCCAAGGATCAAAACACCCATTCCTTTCTTCATATTCTTTTCGTAAGGATGAATCATGCCTATAACGATTGTGTTTTCATTACCTAACACTGTATCTGTCCTTCCTGCCTGGAAAAAAAACCTTCACTTTTACGATGAAGATGAAAAAAACACTGCTGCTCTGCAGGGCATTTAATCCTTTCCTAACAAACTACAAATCACTAAAATTAACATTTATATCATGGTCAGTTCATAATTTCTTCTGAATTATTCACATAATAGGTTTTTTTTCTATACTGGGTTCTCTACACCACTTTGGGAGTGTATTCCAACGTGTGAGTATATGCATATTCAAAGCACGCTTACATAAAACCTGTAGTGCAAAACTTAAAACTTGTTCAGTTCAAAACTTGTTCATCACAGAATGAGACCAACCTCCTCAAAATAGACATCTCACAGAATATATATATATAACTACATATATGTTCATATATATAGTTCTGTTCATATATATACCTCTGTTCAAAGCAGAGCTGCATAAAACCTATAGCAAAAATGCAAAATACTGAAAACTTACCGATTTTTGCATTAGCATAGCACCTGGAAGATGAAGTACTTTCTGTTCGAGCTTTGCAATTGAATCTTTATCAACAATAACATTATTTTGCTGCTCTTGCTGTTTCAATTATTACCTGCTCACAGAGACTTTAATTTTGATTTTGTGGTTTTTAATATTGAGCTGGAAAAGGTAAGGGCTCCATCTGCCACAGATATCACGGGAACTATCTGGAGCAATTGACATCTTTGGCATCCTCTTCCTGTCCCTGGTCTTGAAACTTTCGTGGCTTCACGGTGGCATTGAGAGTCCCTTGGAACTGCCTGAGAAAACTCAAGCACGAGAGCCAGACTTTCCGTGAGGAGTGGGAGGGGTAGCAGTGCAAACCTCAAGAGGCAGCACCAGCTCTGGGTGCCGGGCCACCCCGGAGGGCAGGAGCCAAGCCGGCTGCTGCTGCAGCCTCGGCGCGTGCGTCAGGCACAACTGCAGTGGGAAATAATTCGATAAATATTTCCATCCTGAGCCGCGCCTGCTCTTTTAATCCCCTCTGTTGTGACTCTATTTGCCGCGTAGCGATACCGGTTCTAATGCGCGCTTCCTAATTCCCGCTATCGGGAACACTTCCTCGGCCCCGTTACGCCAAACTGGATGAAATGCGAGGTCGAGTGGGACTGCCAGGCAAGCGAGTATTACGGTTTGCCTCCTCACTTCTGCATGCACTCTTCATGCTCCACCACAAGCAAAGGCAGATTCCTGGGAAAGTTCTGAAATTCATTCCTTCAGTCCGTAGAGCATCACGGAAACACTCCAGGCGTCACACACGGCTGTCACCGTGCTGACTTGAGGAGACAACTAGCTAGGATAACACAACTGATAGAAGTGAGTAGTCAGCCTGTTATCTCACAAGCATCATCTGGATCAGCGGGAACAAAAGTCAAGTTTAAAAAAAAAAAAAAAAAAGGTTTCTCCTATTGTTCATCCTATCCATTCTTTCCATCCTCTTTCCTAAAACAGGATTTAGAAAAAGAAAAATTTTTTTCCTCTAGCTTAAGCAGAAATTGGTAGCTCATGTCCACTGCAAACTATGAGCATGAAATACGTGATACTTACAGATTTATGACACGTGGAGGGGGCATTGAGACCTTCAAGTCTTAACTGTACGGTTTTTAATATGTGTTTCTAACTCCCATAGAAGTGATGGTAAGTGTTTTACTGCTCACCAAGCAATAATGGATTTAGAGCAGTTACTGCAGTCTATAGGTATCCTGCTGTGGTGAACTGACAGGCATCTAATGTTGTTCATTTGGTGATAACAAAACGAGGCTTAGTTACATTTTAGTGTTAACATTGAAAATCTGGGAATTGAATATGGAGGGGAAAAGGAGGAGGAAACATCTCACTAATACCAGTGAACTGAGAGAATCCAGCATTTCCAAATCATAACCTAAAGTTCAAATAAGGATTTGAGCACTGAATGTATAAGAGACCTCATAATCCTCTCATGAAACAACAGCAACCATTAACAATTCAGTTGATATTGGAGACATTTAGGTACTCCATTGTCACCATTGTTCAAGCTTTGAACAGAAGAACAAAACGGACTTTCATCTCTAAGTTTTTGGAAAATCGTAGCAGGCTGGCAGGATGTTGGCAGAGGACATGGACAATGAGGATGCTGAGTGTATTGGGAAAAGCAGGATCTTCAAAGCTTGGTGAGAAGGACTACCAGCAGGAAGAAAGTCCAAGTAAACAAAAGGTTAAAAAGGTAAAAGCAGTGAGAACTGCTTTTCATGTGAGCAGTGGCATCTCTTCCAGGAACACATTCTTCTCCTACAGATCCAACTGGGCAAGTAGAAAAAGTTGCTTTTGCATCTCCAGCAAATGGAAACTGAGAGCTTATGCTGTGTCCTAAGCTAACTGTATAAATCTGCAATGGGGTTAGCACTGGTTGGGCTGGTTAACGCTCACAGGAGACAGCATCCTGACAGGCAAGCTGTGAGCAAAGCACAGGCAGAGCAGCTCTTGGCATTGACAAGCTGAACAGCCAAAAGTCACAAAAGTCCATTTTTATCCTTAAAAAATGCAGTTACTAATGATTTTATATCAATCCAAATGTGCCTTCCATAGCTCTCAGCCTAGCAGAGTCTGAACTAGGGCCAGTGCTCAGCAGATGGTAGATGTATTCCCCTGATTTTTAAGACAAACTGTATATAACATGTTTTTATGTAACATGTCACCATTGATGAGGAATCTTTCCAAAGAAGCAATGTCTGCACTGAGAGTACTCTAAGAACCTCATAAAAATACCCTATGTTTGGCATAGGGCAGAGTTCTGTCATATTTGATTCAGGAAGGTAAAATGAAAGGGGAAAAAAAAAAAGGAAAATTCACCATTCACCATTTCTGAGTGACTGGCAGTAAGCTCCATTTTAAACTACATTTTCAAATTTAAAGGTTTTTACCTGGAGTGTCTATTTAGAACCTTCTGGTAAATTAATATTTAATAAGACTCTCAGGAAATTAAAACTGTGCTGCACATGATAGACACAGTAACATCCTTCTCTCATGCTATTTTGTAGCAAATATAAAAGTCTAAGAAACAGCTAAGGTTAGTTGTAGGTGAGATTATGTGTTTGCAAACGGACATTTCTGCAATGCAGCTTATTGCAAAATGACCATACCAATTTATTTATGCCCAATATGAGGGGGACCCAATGTATGTACATTGCAGTATGTGACACAAGAGCTGCTGCTCAGCTGGGTGAACTATCTCACATGAAGCTTCAAACTGCTTGGGCAAAACCATCTCCTGCGCATAACCGTCTCCTTTGGCTTGGGTACCATGACAGGGTTTCGCAGCCTGTCTTGCAGATAAATCCAGAAGGATTAGCAGCTGGAGAGCAGGAGCTGAAGCTGCTCCTCCTGCCAAGCAAGCCTTGAAAAGGCAGCTTTCCAGCAAGTTGGTATGAAGTTGTAAGGTTTTTGTTTCACAAGGGATTTATTATTGCCACCATTATTTCCAGAGCACATTTCTAAAGCACTAGAAGGCTTCAGTCTCACAGGCTTTTTTTTTTTTTTTTTTTTTTTTTGAGTCTTGCAAGGCAATTTGCTTGAACACCACAATAATTTTGCTGGTAAAAGACACTGAGAACTTACACTCTCTTAAACTGGCATTATTGAGTGGCCATTCAAGATCTGTCAGCTTCCAGGCAGCTTTTAAAAAATTGTGCTATGCATTTGTATGACCAATCACTTTCTAGCACTACAAAAACTTTTAGTACAGTTGTTTTTCTCTTACAGAAAAGAAGAAATTCTGAAACCAATAAGCCACACAATGATGATGATAGTTCAGTATTGTCCATCAGAAATAAGACCATGCAAAATTACTGCAGAAATGTTCTGTTACTCTGAGAAAAAAATTATTACAAAAAGAGAAAACATAAAAACATTTGTATTCAATTACCTAATGGGAATAACTGCTGGCTTTTTTTTCTTTCTTATGCTGGGGCTTTATTGTTACCTCATCTATAGCCAGATCCACTTTTGGACTATTTGCAGCATGATCGTGCTCTGTGCATTTATGTGAAATGAAGGAGAGAATAAACAGATTTTTTTTTTTTTTGATTTTGACAGCTCAGATGTATTTCTGCTGGAAAATAACTTTTTAGTTATTTATTTAGTTAGCTTTGCTTGTTTTGATCATATGTCTGGTATAAATAACAATGCCAAATACAACTTCTTTTCTGTTGAAGATTTACAAAGACTACAGCTGCATTATGCAGTTGAGAGCAGCCAAGTTACTGCTCAGGTGGATGTTATCTGAAATGAAGTAAATGTTTTTATATCTATTCTCAGTCTACAAAGTGACAAAAAGCGGGTTATATACCTGACTCAGGTATAGCCTGATCTTGAAGCAGAAATTTCTACGCCGCAATGTGAGCTGGAGAGTGGCTTCATCAAACACTTCCAGTTTGAAAACAAGCTAAGCAGCCCCAGCTTCTGTGCTGAAAACCTTTTAAACCTCTCGATCTCAAGAGCTTGCCTTTCTTCTGCCGTACCGTAAGAGGGCTGGGCTGTAGAGATATTCTCCTATCTGCATCTTCCACAAAAGCCCAGGCCTATGATCCAGTGAGATACATTTTGGGGCTCCTCTTGGGTCATTTGGTCAAGATTTATGGACACTTCTTCATCCCTTTAATGAACAGGCAGAAACATCAGCTCCTAAAACACGGATCAGCGGATCCAAGAGTGGGTGCTGCCCCTCTTAGTCCCGCCGAGCTCAGCTCCTGGGTGGCAGGAGGTCTCTGAAATCAGACTGACATGACTTTTGCTATAACCTAGCAAAGGGAGGCTTCCTAGACTAGAAAAAAAAGAGACCATGCTCTTAATTCAGTTGAGAATGCATTAGCTTTCTGTCAGCGAGCAACCCACTCAAGGGGCAGGGAAAAGCAGAAGGAACAAAATGCATTAAGAGTATATACTCTCCGGCAATGCAGCAAGACTTGCACATCACAACATGTAGGAACAATAAATGAATCTCCAACAATTTCACTAACTACATGGTCAAGAGGTTTAACATACTGATATATTTCACAAAGAACACCAATCTGGACATGCAGCTTATGTAGGTCAGGATAAAGGCAATGGGTGGAGAACTTTGTAAAGCTGCTTGATAAGAAATTCAGACTGAAAACAGAAACTGCTGAAAAGCAGATGACCATTGCTGATTTTTGACCAAAAGAGTAAAATATTAAATAAAAAAAAGAACTATGATCAAAAATACTGTCAAAGCAGCAGGCAGCATGAGAATGTCATAGTGCCTGAGGACATCATTCCTCCTCACTTGTGAAAACCATCACTTCTGGGAAACCAGACTGAGAGGGCAAAATGGGGACACAAGGAAAATAAATGACAGCTTTCATAAGGCACAATATTTCAAAATCCAAAGGCTCAGATTTTGCTCTCAATATTTCTGTTTGCAATGAAAAAAGTAGAAATTTCTGCCAAAATATAGTATAAGTCTAACTGATTGTTTTGTTACATCTTAATGACTGAAAATGTTACATTCCCAAATCTTGTGAATTATCCTCCTCAAATTATGGGAAGCAAATATGGACTAATCTTCTTTTTTACATTAAAAAGAGAAAATGTGGCACTATACAACTTAACTAATTTTGCTAGGCTTTCAAATCTAATAATAACATTCTTCATAATTGATTTAGCCTTTCTCAATTCCACTTAAGTTAACTTTCTGCTTTAATTAAATTGCAACATATTTTACGCCAGGAGAAAATTGGTCATTTTGAACTGCTGGTATAATTACAAAATATCACTGCAATACAAGAGAATCCTGAGCTCTATAGTTATAAATAAGCTTGAGAGCTAATTTTATGCTTCTGTTTTCCCCTACAATATTTAGAGCATATTTGCATTGCTGATATGTTTTATGTTGCTCTGCTTGATAGTGTTTTGCAGACAGTGCTGCAATTCTCAGCATGCAATAATAAGAGTCAAATATTTATGGCTGTATATAACTTTAATTCCCTCTGCAATCTTCTGAATTCCTCTTAAAAGCCAGTTTGCCAGCTCAGACCCTGCACTGGCACCAGCAATGGTCATGCTGGCATCTTCACTTCCTAGAAGAATTCTCTCTAGCCCCAGATCATCTGTAATTTCAGGGCACAGATCAAGCTATCAAAGCCAAAAATGTTGCCATACTTCTCAAGTACTGAAGAAGACAGTCTGAGAGCCAAAATTTGGATGGGATTTGCATGCATCTTATGCTTGCCTTGCAATGGAAAGGAAGGTTGGCTCAGTGAAGGCACTTGTAACCTATGCCTCCAGTCAGGCTGGGATTTTAGACTTCTTTGTGGAAGAGAACTGTAACAACTCTGTGTGCAGTTCTGGGCTCCCCAGTATGAGAGGGACATGGAGCTTCTCGAGAGGGTCCAGAGAAGAGCAACCAGGATGATTAAGGGAATGGAACATCTCTCATATGAGGAGAGA
>JAVCKT010026429.1:20800-37834 GCA_032273925.1 Rhynchotus rufescens | reverse complement strand
TAGGGCAGATGTTCCAGGCCTCTGATCATCCTGGTAGCCCTGCGCTGGACTCTCTCCAGCAGCTCCACATCCCTCTTTGTACTGGGGACAGACTGTTGACCAAACCTCTTTGCATTAAAAAAATGATGACTGCATTTATCTGCCTTCACGTAGATGTCCACAATTTAAGTCTACCTATAAGTTAGTAGTTTAAGGTTGTGGAGTCACTGAAACACACATAGAGAGCCCAGAATAAGCCATCTGTAGCCACTCAACTGCTCGCTGACCACAGCTCACGCACAGACACTTAGCATTAGTTTTGGGTGGGATTCACACTCAAATATCCTAGATATGGATTTCTGTGCCTGCCCTCAAGTTAGGACAGACAAACAATGATTGTTCTCATTTCCTGATGTCTGCTATCCTGTTGCTTTTCCATTTCTTATTTGAGACCATGCATTTCACACCCTATATGCTCAGCTCACTGAACTGCTTTATCCCATTGCGTCTGGTGCACAGTACTGAGGAATCACATCAGCTACACAGAACACGGACATTCTTGTTTAGGAAAACACTCACAGGATCGTTAATCAGGCAATAATCACACTGGTATCAGCAAGGCTACTTCTTTGAGTGTCAGGTCTTCAAAGATCCTGCAGGTCAGCAGTTTTCACCCACATCTTCTGCAGAGTGAAGCCTTTGCTGCAGCCCGTAAGAGCAGAATCCACAGCAACGCGCAACGCGCCCGTGGGGAGCCTTCGCTAAGAGGCAGATACAGCCCAAGGCAGGGGGGCTCATGGCTGCTGACCCGCTCGTGCAGCCCACGATGGAAGCCGAGCTCCCTGCAGGGGCTCTAGAGCATTCCCAGAGCCAGGCCGGGCGCTGCGCAGCGCGTCCTCACGGACACGGATCCCAGGGCAGCCCTGGGCAGCTGCGGTTGCCAACGTGCTCTCGCTCTGGCTGCGGAGCCGCGGGCGATTCCGAGTCCAACTGGGCACGCCAGGTTAAAACTCAGCTGCTCAAATACCAGTTGTGATTAACGGCAAGGCACAAACAGGAAACCTTTAATCTAAGTCCACCGATTCATTTTAAAAATTTTAGGTAATTTACAATTTAGTTTACAATTTCTTACAAAGATTACATTTCTTGATACCGATTAAAATGTTTTAAATGATTAAATGATGCTTTTTTGTAACGATTAAAATATGCTGTTTCACAACTATATATCAACCAAATTTCTACTTTTTCTTTTTGCTAACTGGAAGACTAAAATATACTTACAAGATTATTTCTGGCTTAAGAGATACTGCTAAGGAAGAGTCTCTCCTTTTTTCCCCACTTTTTAAACTAAAAAATATCCTGTGAAGTAGTCTGTTAGCAGGCATTTGGATGAAAACCTCAGAATGAAAAAATAGCACTGGAAGTCTTTTCAGAGTGCTACTAACGTTATGTCAAATGCACTAGATTTTATTTTCCACAGTAATATTCAAAACACGATTGTACCATCTAATTACTATTATTTAAATTCAATACTTGGTAAGTTTTGCCTTCAGCATAGCTCTTTACAACTGAAATTTTAAAAGAGTAAGTTAAAAAATGTTGTTCATGGTAACCCATTAGCTTTTATTTACCCTGAATGCCAGTTCAAATATTGCTTGGCTGTAGATAACTCCCCCTCAAAGCAGATAAAATATATATATATATTTTTAATGATTATCCAGGCTTACTCATATTAGACTGATACTCTCTATGCCATCAAAAAAGCCCACAAGATAACTGAACTAGATACAAATTATCTGAACCACTATTTATAATTACACATTTACACAGAAGCCAAAGAAGACCATACTCTGACGCACTGATGTACTTGGACGTTGACCAAAGCTCTATATGAGAATAAATGTGAAATATTTGGAGGACAAAAAAGGCCATGTGGCAGGATATGAATATGGAGGTAACTATACACTACATTATCAGACTCAGGCTAAAGATTCTGTTCAAGAAAAATTGTAATTTTAAGCACGCGGAAGAGATCAAATTTGATGTGTGAATATTGCATTGCAGAATAATAAGAACACAAAAAAAACCCAAAAATTCAATACAGACTGTTCAAAATCACGTAAGAAAATGTGCAAAAGGAGAAAGAAGGGCAATAAAACCAATTATCTCTGAGGCTGGCCAGTTATTAAGTATGTAATTTTACTATTAAATCAAGGATTAAAAAAAAAAAAAAAGAATTCTGCTCTGTACACTGCTCTCATTTTGCTCCGAGAGGGACAACATATCACAGACAGGAATGGTTCCAGAGAAAGACACTTCAACTGAATGAATAATGAAGAGAGAGAAAGAATAAAGTTCTTAAGAAACAGAACTGAAAAGCTAAACCCCAAGTGCATGGAGTATTTCACAACTGGCATGCCTAAGTCCATATAAAACCAAGCCAGCAGACTGAAAATAAAAGATAATATCTAAAGCACTCAAAAATCAGAACTGAAATTAAACTAAACACTCAGTATTACCCAGACTTTCTATTTGAAGCTAAAGTCTCTAGGTTTATGTTCTAATATACCAACTGTGTACAGTTTTCCAGCACCTGAAGTATAAATATCTAACTTTTCACACAACCTGAGGCAAGTAAGTTACTAGGCAGCACAGGCACGCTTCGGAAAGCTGTTCTACTTGGCTTATGGACACATACAGAGCAAATAGGGCTTTGGAAACGAGAGCAGTTGCAAACAAGAGAGTAAGGTTAAAGCAATTTATACTCCTTAAAGTTTGAGGGGAACTCCATATAGACCGACAAACCAATAACAGCTCACAGACGTCCCCATTTTTCCAAATTTTGAACTTTTTGCAATACAAGCCTCTTTACAAACTAGCCAACAAGCAAACTGCTAGCTAAAATGCAAGAATCTTCAACGCTAGCCTGTTTCTGTGCCTGAAACAGAAGAATCTCCCCTGAGGAAACAGAGCCCTAACACCCTTGGTAAGGGAAACCTTGGCTTGTGTGGGGCTAACATGCTGTGAAAGAGCAGAGGGAACTGTGCATGGCAGGGCATGGACTGTGCCTGCTGGCACGGACCCGAGTTCACTTCTAGCATGGGCTGTGTTGTCCCTGTGATGGAATGAGCCTTCGCCTGCCCCCTCAAATACAAAACTTGCAGGAGCAGAGGAACAGCGCAAAACGTAAGCTGACATTTCTGTTAAGGCAGGAAAAAAGGAGAGATCATGGATTGATGTGTGTATGTCTAAAGAAACATACGAGCAGATGTATCTTTCTAAACTGTTTTGAGTGTTTTAAAGAAAATCTGGAAGGAAATTGTTTCTGGGATACACTGAACTGAGCAATATGCATTACGGTCAACTCTGTTTTTCTGCAAACAATTATTCAAATAATTTTCGGCTTAAAGGCAAATGGAAATAGCCTACATCTGCTTTTATGTATGATAAATCTCTATCTTTAATCAAAAACATCCTATTCTTATGACACTAATAAGAAAAAAAAACCTATCATACCAAGCAAATCTGGACTTTAAATCTATAAATTGGTTTGTTTTATTCTTCTTACATTCTTCCTTTTTCTTTCTTTTTTTTTTTTTTGGTAAATGAACTTCAACACTGCAAGCTTAACACAACATATTAGCAATTGCAGTAATGAGGCCCATCCTGCCATACCAGAACAGTGTGAACTGAGAGGTACACTGGTTTCATGTAGGACAGTAAGGAAGTTGCCTTTAAGAGCGTCCTCCTATGTTCATTCAAAGTCAGTTGATCCAGGCAGGTAAGTGAAGTAAAGGTGAAGACTGAACACCAGAACTTCTTTTATTCTCCAACCTACTGAAAACATGAACTTAAGGAGGTTCAAGTCACAAAATCACAGAAACATTATGGTTGGAAAAGACCTTCAAGATCATTGGGTCCAACTGTAAATGTGTTTTACACCTGACTGGAATTTACACACAAATTTAAGAGCATTAACAAGGATGAATAGAATAAAAATCTCTCTCCCCGATGTCACATCTTCTACCTGAAAAGCCAGCTCTCATTTAGTCTAAGAGATTTCACTACATGTTAAAATATCAACTGTGAGAATTTAAATAAGCCTAAACTAGGAATTATCCTGAAGTGAATGAATGGACTGTTCATCATTAGTGCCTCACTTTTTTTTTAGGAGTGGAACAGATGCTTCTCTGAGAGCTTGTGTCTATGCACATACATGCAAATTTGATTGACCACAGATAGAGCAAGCCACACAGGTAACAGTAATATCAGTTCTGAAAATGTATCAGATGTCAAAATGATTCAACATGCATTTCATACCCCGTGTATTTCTGTAACTGTACACATACAAATGCAAAAAAAGTATCTAGGCTTCCAGTGCTTGAAGGGTGTAGCTCATATTTCTCTTCAGATCCTTTAAAACTCTAAAACTTTATTCCATTATCTGCTTTCTCAAAAGATTCCAAATTATGAGATACATATATATATATATAGATATGTACACACACACTTATACAGAGAAGAAAGGAATGTTTACTATTCACAGAGGTCTGAGAGATACACTGTGTGAAAAATGTCCTAAACTTTTTTCCCAACTGTAACCTTAGTGCAAGACGGAAGAGCGTAGATCTCTACTTGCTGCAGAAAAATTTGTTATTGAAAAAATACCTGTTTCTGATGATGACTTAAATCATGCTATCTTAAAAACGGTGACTGCAGCAGTATGAAAACTTTAAATGTTCTTTTTTAAGGCTTGCTGTAACTCAGAGAAAGCTCAGCTTATTTCTGTGGACTTGTATCTATTTAAAACATACTGTAAACCTGCAATTCAAAAGATGATATACGAAAAGGACTCCTAACCAAGTTACATTGTGCCTCTGAAGAAAAGTGTACATTAATAAGAGAATTAAAATAAGAACTGGATAATCTGCACAAGCGGCGCGTGGCTCTTGCCCCCAGCAAGAAGGGGTTAAAGGCCTTCCCTTTCCTTCCCAGTGAACACCTGCTCTAAAGGAAGGGCTATTAAAAGAGCCAGGAGAGCAACAGGAAGGGTAGAGTGTATGGAGGAAGCCACAGATCCTTCGTCAGGCTCAGAGGCTCGGGCTCATCTCCAGCACAGAGAAAGTCCAGGCTGTTGTTTTCATTGCTTTCATCTACACTTGTGGTATGGCCAGACTTCACCATTTGCTGCTCTGTCATTTCTGCTGGCTGCTCTGGCAATACTCACACAGTGCTTTGCAGCAGTCACTGGAACCGGTAAGACACTGAACTACTGAATTATGGCAACAATGTGTACAGTGCCCATAGTCATTTCACTCTGACTTTGCCTACATTAGACCCGAGCAACTCTACAGCAAAGGCACAATTTCAATTTTTCATAAGCTGCATAAATCAGTAGGGAGCTGCTTTGGAAGCAGCAGCACTTTCCAGTGTCTGAAAAACAGAAAACTCTGGTGCAGGAAATCACAGCTCGAGCTCCTATCTTGTAAACTCACAAAAGCTCCTCACTATCTAATAACGTAGAAGACTCGGTACAACCAGCACTCTGAATGCTTCAGTGCTAGGACCATAGCACTTTTACCATGAAAAGGAAGAAAAGACAGGCCACATCCCTCCGATGTGAAAGAGGTGAGCAAAGGGATTTCACACTCCTACTGCTGCGGGGCTGCGCCACAAGCAGCGGGTGGGAGCAGCCAAACGGGACAGCCTCACAGCGCAGCCACGGGCTGCTTTCTGGAACAGAAGCGTGAGGCTTGCTCAAAACTGATGAAAAGAAAACAATAGGTAAATAAAGGATATAAAAACACATGCTATTGAAATTCATATTTCTACCGGTTCCTCAGTGTTTTCACTTGAGAGTCCAAAGTCACAAAATATTTTTATGGGGTCAGAAAGCATTGGCAACCTACAAATATCAGCCAACTCTTTCACTATCTGCCAGTTTAGCACCAGGCAGCACTTGATACTTCCGAGAAATTAGAGACAAACATCTTCTATGTACTCTTACAATGACAAACATAACTCGGTAGTCCGAGTTCTTGTTTTTGAATTCAAATATGCTGTACTCTATATATAGCAGAGTGTTTAAGTATCACATGGTTTTTAAAGCAGTAGACTTACCAATCCACTTAAGGCTAAAATCCAGATGTAGGAACCAGAGGTTAAGAGCTAGAAGATAAGAGTAATGATTTAAATTTTAAGTTAACATAGTGATTGCTATCTGATTTACTGTACTGCAGTACTATACAGGGTTTGTATTTATCATGACAGTGGGAAAAGTCAAACATTTATTTCGGCAAAAATTCAGTTTAACATCAACAAGGAGATATCCCAGACATGGCAGAGGTGGAAAAAACACAGGGATCCAACAATTGTTCTCTTCCTACAGAACAATACATTTTATTTTCATATAAGATACTATGTATAACAGGATGTCAGTTATAGGCTGCACTGAAAAACAAGTTTAAAAGATAGACTGAAGCAAAGGAAATGACTCAGCAGCAGGAGAAGTGTTCCAAGCAGGGGAAGGCAGTGCAAGTGAAGCAGCCACAGAGAGACCAAAAATGAATGTCAGAATTAAAGACATGAAGCTCTCACCCCGTGGAATGCTTATAGATACAAAATCACAGAAATAGGTTGAGCACGTTTTCAAAAGGTCTACAGACCTCAGCAGAGGGGCCCCTCACTTTCCATAAAGTAAAGGGAATTAATCACCTGGAGAAGGTTATTATCAACTGGAAAAACAGGCTGAAAATTAGACTAAAAGCTGTTTACAAGAGTAGTTCTGTAAGATGCAGACTGAGCCATGAGAATACCTCCTCTAGGCTCGTGACTATGGAAAGAGTGGCTTGAGATAAGGACAGAGCTTATAAAGGAGAAGGCAGATGTGCTTCCCTCTGTGACAGCAGCAACTGCTCTGTACAAAGCAAAGTCCAGTGAAGACAGAGGAATTAGTAACAACAGTGACCTCCACTTAGTGATGTCTAAGTGTTAGATGTATGAAGGCAAAAGGCAGGGATACAGTGGAACAAAGCTCAGACGATACCACTATTTTCACAGAGAACACTAAAGTAATAGTGGTGGCGACGGCTTCAGCGGGGAGGAAACAACTTGGCAAACTCTAAAAAAGGCTGGTGCTGGAGGAGAAATCAAAGCAATCCCAGCGCTCCACAGCAGATGGATGAATGAGATGTTCAAGTGGAGCATGAATCAATGTTCTGAAAGTGATTGTTCTTTCTAAAATACCCTCTGCTACCCCCTCAGGTACTTCTGGTGCTTTCCGTTAGTTTGGGAGCTATTTCTGAGTGCCTGGAAGGTATAAAAATGAGTACAACTTCTCATAAGGTGGCAAGTCTTCTGTTCCATAATTCACCTTGTGACATGGCTGTCCACTCATTTCTAGGCTGTTGTGGGTATTTTTGCTTTCTTAAACAACTGCTGCGCGTCTCTATCAAGCATTTGTGTTTTTCCATTTATTTTTCAAGGTAACACTCCTTGATATTGCCGTGCTCTATGTAAAACTATTTTCAGTTACCTGTCACAAGGAAATGCTTTGCATAAAAAAAAAATTTACACAGAAGTGCAATTCAGCCAAAATTTTGATAATTTTTTTTTACAGACACTCTTACCACAGAAAACTACTGTATTCTATTGGTTTAATGTGAAATCTATCAGGTAAGGGGAGGTACAAAAAAATCAAGCAAACCGAGTAAATTACAAAGATGAAAGAGGTACAAGCCTCAGCAGCAGGTTCCCACCTGGTTCCTTTCATTGACCCAAAAGAAAAGGAATTACCGAATTTGCACATTGTATTTTGCCATGCAAGACAATGGAACAACACATACTTTGTCTACTCCTTCAGCATGCAGAAATGCTAACAGCAGAAGTACAAGTTTTTCAATATTTTAGTTGTCAGGACAGACACTAGCTGAACATACGCATCACTCACACAGGTCCAAACTGATATAAGTACACAGAGGGATATTAATTGGTAGGTTAAAATCAATAAAAGATGAACAAGCAAGTACATACCATACCTGTAAGCCCAGGATATAGACCAGTGTCTTGTTTGTGATAGAAAAGTAGCCTAATACTTGTGTCACCTGCACTCTTGGAATGGAGCAGTAAAACGGTACAAACAAAGCAAACACAGGACCCAAGCTGCAAAAAGAAAGAGAGAGGTGGTTAATAGGAATATTAGCAATAAGAATGTAAAACAATGTAAAATAATTAATTCTATGTACAAAGTGCAGTACAATCCTGTAAACAAAGGTCTTCCCTAGGAACTGAAAACTAGAAATGTTATTACGTTCAATATAATAGATCCCACAGCAAAATAAGTATGATTACTTGACAATTATCCTTGAAAAGAAGAAACAGGTTACAAAAGTATCTTATTCCCCCTATGTTCAGGATGGGGGCGGCGCAGAAAACATTTTTATTGTAATAGCAGATTGTTTCTATAAAGCACAGCATCCAAAAAAAGAAAAAATCAATAGTCACCTGCAACTGACCCAAACCTCCTGAACCCAAAGAGGCAAATGAAGAGGATTACACTTACTCCAGAAGACGATGGGGACCTCTGAGCGCCCTATAAAGTTAGGCTCTTTTATTCAGCCCAGCCTACGGCATTGCAGGCTTGATGACACACTGCTTAGCACAACTCACCAGGGGGCTGGAACTCCGACAGTTTGCCGCGAGGTCCCTTTGCGGGGCCTTGCACAGACCTAAGAGTAACAAATGTTCTTGAGGATTCTCACCTCAATCGCAGCACAAGCTGCTGAAGATGCTAAGTTTCCACATGCTCTTCAGGGCCAGTTCTACCAAATTTAAGCCTCAAGCACCTTATGCAATGACCACAGCAGCCAGACTGAAATGAGGAGCACTGCATGCATATCCCCAAATACAGAGCCTGTGTTCTTTACCATAAAACCTTTCAGTTTCCAGGAAACTACCACTGCACAATCAGCGCCAAAGGCACAGCTATGGGAGATCCTAGGAGAAAAATACTTGCAAGAACAGGGATGAAGATTAACAAAAAAAATAGTTACTTCCCATAAAGGGATTAGATTTTAATTCAGGCTTCAATACATCTATAAGCATCTCCAGTACATCCATAAGCTAGATATACTATCATCTGCTTCAGGCTGAACAGAGAGTTCCTTTCTCCGATTCAGCCCAAGCTTAGCTCTTTGCAGAACTTCAGTGCCTCTCATCAGCCCAAACTATTGCTCTCAGTTTTACCAATCAACCATTTTGTGCGACTAAGTCACTAATGGGAAACAAAACAACAACAAAGTGCTGCCTAAATCTTCCCCTGCACTTAAGCAGTTTGCAGCATAACTTGGCCAACACTGGTGGAGCAGGCAAGGGAGCCGAGACGTAAGGTCCTCCTCCGGAGCTACGATGGTGACAATGTCCAAGCAACAAGGCACAGCTCATCACCACGGGGAGGTTACCCACAAAATGTACATCTACCCGCCCTGAAGCTGGGCTGTCTTGTGGCTCACACAGGCTGGATGCCCTAAAGGATAATTTTACTGTCCTTAAGGCCTATGGTTTTTACAGGCCTTCACATCACAGGACCTTGTTACGCTCAGTGAGAATTGTACAAACGGCAGGAACCAGGAGCTGCCCACGTTGGGGGGCTCACTCAAACACGGGGCCTTCCTTGAGCAGGTTCGACTGACGGCAGTAACACCATGGGAAATGATGGGCTGAGTATTTAGACTTTCATTTCCTGAGTAACTGCCAAACATGAAACTCGTAACTGGAAAAAGAATGATCATCAAATTCACAGTTCAAATATTATTTTTACTCATTTAATGGGCAGTGGCTTAAGACTATTTCATTACCATTCGTTTGTTATATTTGAAGATCAGTTTGCTGAAAACGGCTGCCTCTGAGGACTTAAATGAAGTTTAATTAAATGAGATTGAATCATTTTTATGAATTTATCTTCCATCGAATGAATGTGAATGCACAGAGAAGGCTAACTCCAGTACCAGTAACTCTTTCATCTGGAGAAATCTACAGATTCCATCTGTCTACACACACACACAGAGCTAACTCTGCATATATTCAAATGATTTGAGCTGTGGGAGTTCAGAGGCAGAGCTACAAAAGCCCTACCCACAAAAATCATTCGTTATCAGAACTGCTTCTGTTGCTGTCAAACTGTATTTAATGAAGGAGACCAATTCTGTGAGGAAAGAGAAAAAGAAACAAACAATCCCAAACAAAAACAAAAGATCTTTTTTTCTCTTAGAAAAAAATAATTTTATATATTTTCAGTTCATGGAATTTAATTCTTTCTATTCTGACCAAATGGCTTCAGAGAGCACCAGAACTGCAGCATGCTTTTCAGGTTTTCTTTCTCTAGTAACTAGTGACTCAAAGATGGAGATTGTACATGCAAGAGTGCACTCACTCATAAGATTGGAAATTACAGAAAGGAATTTCCCATGACTACAATTGTGTTTTAAAAAGAGATTATAAACTGCTGAAAGGTTCTTTAAATGTTAATATTGACCACTTATGCCAGCAGTGAAACACAGAAAACACCATCCCAGACCAAGATGGTGATTCATGTGACCCTAAGTCTTGTATCTGAGACTGTTCACAACCTGACAAACTTAGAGAAGCTAAAGGAAACATAAAAGAAAGACTTTTTTTCCCCCAAAACCATAGTTAGACACCCAGATAGACTTACACCTGCAAAGGCATATGTTTATGTTTCTTAGAAAGAGTTAAATCCTAGTATAATCACGTATTACACTAATATCCATATCGGATTTTTCTAATTTAATGTCTAAAATATTTCATGGAACTCATCTCCACAAGTTAATCCACTACATGAAAACAGTTTCCATTTCATTATGTAGCTCTGTTTTTAAATTCACAATTCATCTTTTCTATTCTGTTCAAGATTTTCCATGCATCAATCATGCCTTGTTTTAGAATACCTTGATGCTGCTCCAAAGAGGCTACCTGTGAAACAATAATAGAATGTGACACACAAGGAGGTGGGCAGCAAAGGGAAGGCTAAGGAAGAAGGACCTTGCGTCAGAGGACACGGAAAAGCCTGAGGTGCTCAACAACCTTTCTTGCCTCCGTCCTCACTAAGAAGGTTTGCACTTTGCTCTCCCAGATCCCTGAGACTCCCAGCAGAGCCTGTGGCACTAAAGCAGTATCCACTATAAAGGAAGACAGTCAGGACATACTTTGGAAAGACCCAAGTTGATGGGACCAGATGGGACACACCTCGGGGTGCTGGAGGAGATGGTCACTGTTAGGCTGTTCCTTGAAAGTCACAGTGACCAGGGCACATTTCTGAAGACTGGAAACATGCAGATGTCACGCTCGTCTTCAAGAGGGAAGCTTCAAGTAGCTACACCTCAGTGCCTGGGAAGATTACAGGGCAAATCCTCTCAGAAGCCACTTCTGGCCACGTGAAGGACAAAGTGGTGGCTAAAAGCCAACACTGATTTACCAGGGGCAAATTATGCCCGACTAAAGTGACTGCTTCCTGTGATGAGACGACTGGCACTGCAGATGAGGGCAAATGCGGATGCTGCCGACTGCTTTCACTCTGGCAAGACCTTGGACTGAATATGAGAACTCATGTGGGGAACTGGTGGCACTGCTGGACTCAAAAGGTTCTGAGAAGCAGTACGACGTCCAAATGGTGGCCAGTTACTACCTCCATACCTCAGCGACCCATTCTGGGGACAATGCTCCTTCAGGTCAATGCATTGGAGAGCAGAGCTGCTATTCAGACATATCTTGATGCGCTGGAGAGAAATGGGCTGGCAGGAAACTTATGAAGCTCAACAAGAGCAAATGTGGAGTTCTGCACCTGGGTTGGAATAACCACATGCAACTGCACAGACAGGCTAGAAAGCAGATTTGCAAAAAAAAGAACCTGGGAAAACCTTCAAATTATTATTAGTAAGCAGTTCAGCCTTGTGGGGAAGGACAATTTGCATACTGGGCTATTTGAACAAAGTGTGGAGTCACCACGTCACGGGAAGCAATATTCCCTTCGGCTCAGCACCTCTCAGGCTGCACCAGGAGCTCTGTTCCCAGTCTGGGGCCCCTTGTTACAAGAAAGACACTGACCTATTGGAGCAAATTCAGCAGAGGATAATGACGGCCAGCACTGGGCCAAGGAACCCACAGAGTAAGAATCTCCAGCCTCCGGGATATTCCAAACTCATCTGGACGCAGCTCTGAGCAGCCTCCTCTACTTGGACCTGCTTTGAACGGCAGACTGGGGTGTATCACTGCTCATGGCACTGTCAAACCCACATTACTCTATTACTCTGTGAATAGCTAAAGTCTTGGTGCTGAGGCTTGCAGTCACTGGAGAGATGTCTGCTCCTGTATTTGGCTGCACAGGTCAAACAACCATTCACCCACTGTAAATCAAAGGACTCGTTTTAACTCTTTGTATTAAGTTGATGAATTGCTTGGTTGAAGTGAATCTCTGGAGTCCAACCGCCTCAGTCCTCTTCTTAAGCAGCGTCACCTACAGCCCATCGCCCAGGATCTCATCCAAGGACGGAGGTATTCAGGCTCCCTCCTCTTCGTTCCAGTGCCATGTGCTTTAGTGTGCACCCACAACGCTTTCACCACAACGCTGGGGAAAATAACTTCAAAAAATCACTTTAAATGTTTTCTGCTTATGGAATTAAAAATGGGGTTACAATTCCCCAAAGCCTTCTGTTGCAGTAAGCCGTGAGAATGGATGTGGTGTCCACACAGACTGTTCAAATTCTAGTGTTTAATCTTTTGTGCTTTAGAATTCTTTGTTTTGATTTAAAATCTTAGTTTCTAATCCACATGACTGAAAATACCTTCCTAAACACTAAGTGGCATAAACTCAATTTAGAGTCCACAGACGTTTGTGTCTGAGAATCCTTCTTTGCACAAAATCATCTCAATTTTTTAGTAGAAGCTAATCATGGCCCTTGATATTAATCATTTTATTCCTGATAGTATCACCAATATAATAAAACAACCTGGAGGAGATAAAAAAAAACCCTTAAACCAGAGACCTATGAACTGCTGACACAAATCAAACAACCAGGGGCAATCGCTTCCCAAAGAAGAAACAGCTACCTTAATTTTAAAGAGGTGAATAGATATTAAATGCAGGTTAAAATAAACATTATCAAATATAACACTAGCAAATATATGCATAGAATATGGAAGAAACACCCTGATTCTATGACATAGGAACAAACAGGTAAACAGTACAGGTTACTTCTGCAAAAAGTATCTGCTGTTGTCACTGGAAGTTTTGTGGGATTAAAATTTGCAGAAATAACCTTTACGTTAGTTTATTTAGAATGACTCACCACATTTACTGCAATAGTGTAATTTTTTGTTGTTGTTGGTCACATTATTGACATCAGTTTAAGTTCTTTATAGAAACATTAACCTCTTATGACTATGTAGTACAGCTGCAAATAATACAAAGCACATAAACATTGCACCTTATCTGTTACGTTAGTGCTCTACTTCCCTACAGGCTGTCCAGACTGCCATTTTACATTTAAATGTGTTTCAAATTTAATTACAATTAAAGTCAGACACCTAGCTCTCTTTAAAAAAGCTTTAGAACTTTCTTCCAAGACTGGCAATATTTTCCATAGACTGCTTGGTTCCATCTTAAATCACCTTCAGGTTCTTTTCTCTCCATGCTGACTGGCAAGCTATTCCAAAACCTTTGGAGCTGACCATCTTTGTGATTTTAGTTTTAATTTACCTATCACTAATTAGATGCTGACATATGTGAGTTCCACTCTTTGGCTTCTCCTGTTCTCCCAGATCTCAGCCTTGCTGGTGCCAGGCTTAGGGGGTTGGCAGCTCTTCACCTCTCACCACAGTGGTTCGTGGTGCTCAGTTCAGCTATCTGCTGAAGATTTGTTGCTGTTGTACCAGCATGCCAAAATACACACAGTTTCTTCAGTTATGCCCCACACAAATGCTTTTTGTGGATAAGAGAAGCAAAAATGTTTTATTGAGGTCTCTGGCCACTCTTTAATATAAAATCAGCAGAGTATTTCGCTGAGGAGGAAGGGTCCAACAACTGCACTGAATCTTGAGTCCCGCTTTAGTTCATCTGGCTTGGGTGCTTAAATACATCTCTATCATAGTTTAATCTAGAGCATTTTATTTGGCCCATATGAAGCAACAGACCGAGTTACCATGACTCACTGATGAGCAATCACTTGCTCTTGTGCAGACTCAAATCACTTGATAAATAATATTTGTCTACAGAAAAAGATAGGAATCAGCCACAGGTTACTTTTGGACACGCAAGCCGTCTCCCAGGGAAAAGGGATCCTTTTGGGAAGTCAGGATAGTTCTGCAGTTCAGGGAGTGAACTGGGACTCAGGTTGGTTGGTCCATAAGCATCCCACGTAACAGCAGAAGTTACCCAGAGAGGTTGTGGAGTCTCCTTCTTTGGAGATCTTTAAAACCCGCTTGGATGCAGCCCTGTGCCACATGCTCTAGGTGACCCTGCGTGTGCAGGGGGGTTGGACTCGATGACCTCTGAGGTCCCTTCCAACCTTAAACATTCTGTGATTCTGTGATTTCTCACTCTGTGGGCTAGCTGGCTGCATACAGGACTGTAAGGATAAATCCAGCACCCGCTGGATTTAAGCTGCTCAAATACACCAGTAAGGAGACAGCAAAATAAATTAACAGTGGCAACATAACACAGTGGTCATAATATTAAACTGCTACCACCCTTGAAAGTAACACATGGGTGTATCCATCTGCATGTTACATTTTCATAAAGAAAAACAATAAGCTTCTGCAGGAAAACGGTAAAACGGACCACACTTTCTGAAAAGTGCCTTTTCTCACTTTAAATACCCAAATGCTGGGGCAGGCGACCAGATCCTGCAGGAAGGGCAGCTTTACAAGAACAGGAAACAAACAGCTGGAAGGACGGAGGGTGCAGCGGGGAACGCAATGTGCATCTCTCAGCCCCAGCAGCTACCACCTCGTGCCACTCTGCCTAAGGAGCTGCTGCATCAGGGTGGCGCAAAGAGTACCATCTAATAACCCATCTTAATCAAAAGAGGACAATATTTTATCAGATCAGGGCAAGGAACGTGTATTGCTGCTATTTTTACAACAGTATTTTGGGGGGGGGAAACTTCCTTTATTAGGAAGTTTTAGTATTAATGGCAGCCCTTGATCAAAAATTACAGCAGCCTCTTTTTCCTTCTAGACAGGGAAGTATATTGCATTATTATTTCGTGTACATATGAAGCAAGATCCTGTGTGCTTTCCCTTCAAACACTAGTTTACAGCTCTTTACTACATATAAGACTTTAATTTAATATAATTCTTTAATGAAGAGAAAAAAAGGGAGAAAAAATAAAAACAAGAAAGAAAAAATATCCAGAGAGTTCAGTGGATCTTCCAAGCACTTTCTGCAGTCCTGGTTTCTCCTCCGCACAGCTCTGACACTGCACTGTCAGCAACACCTTAACAGGGTGAACGCAGCGTCGCCGTCTCCTACCAGGTTCCTGCCTTGGCACAGGCTGGCGCTGCTCACATCACCATATCTACCTCCTCACTTTCTAAAATCAGGCCACCAAATGAGGCCACCTTAAAGATAAACCCGCTTTTGCAGTAATGAATGATCTGTATGAAGTTCAGGGGGAAATCCCAGGTAACTCTCAGCTACAGTTTCTAAGAGCAAATGCCAGGAATTTCCATCTACTTGCCATCTTCACAGCCTCCTTAACAAGAAGCAGTTTAACTGCTAGATGCATGTTCCTCACCCAGAAACAAGTTTATGACAAGTAAGAAAACCCTGAAAATCTCACACTCCATTTCTTTCGTATTTGGTTGTAGAGTCTCCTTCTCTGGAGATCTTCCCAAGCCGCCTGGATGCCGCCCTGTGCCCTGGGTGTCCCTGCTGGAGCAGGGGGGTTGGATTGGACGATCTCCAGGGGTCCCTTTCAACCTAAAGGATTCTGTGATTTCTTAAGGTGTCCTTATTAAGAGAATTTGGGGGCAGTCAGGTTTGTGTTTTCAGCGCTGCTCGTTCCTTTTTAACGCCTTTGCCTTGAGTTTGTGTCAGAAGTAGCACTTCTTACTTGTACCCTTGCCCAAAAGGCACCGGGCAGCTTTCAGAGGCGCACCTTCTCACCAGGGCGAGACTGCCCAGCCCCTCCACGGGCTTTCAAAGGCATCTCGTAACGCTGAAGGGGCGCTGGGACCGCACAGGGACCGCCGCGATGCCTGGGGTGACACAGCGCAGCCGCCCGCCTCCCTTTGGGGGTTATCTTGGGCAAGTAGAAAGTTTGCACTGATCGGACGACTCCTGGTTACAAATTGCGCTGTTTTTCTAGATCAACGTAATAAAAGCCCCCAGTTTTATTTTCGGGAATGTTCAGTCGGTGAGCAGTTAACCACGCCGACTTCTGGGTGAATTCCCTTTACACGAAGGGCAGCCGCACGTAACCGCGGGCGGGCTGCTGGTGCTGATTCTAACTACCCTCTTTTAAGCAGACTAATCGCAAAAGAAACGAAAATAGACGCTTTCACATCCATAAAACAGCAGGCAGCAAATCAGGACTGACATACAAATACGTGTGTGTTTTTTTTCTTTTTTTTTTTTAAGGCATGTGAAGAGCTACCCCTCCCACAAAAGGAGAGACGTCATCACTCTTCAAAACAATGTGCAAGGGCAAAGCTTCGCAGTCAAACTGTCCTGCTACGTCCATTCACTGCTCAGAGGACCTGGGAACCTTCGGACATGTAAGTACAGGAAAAGAATTAACTTTTTTTTCCTTTTTTTTCCTGCTAAATGTCAGCAAACAATTCTAGAGTGCTCATTCATATTATTTTGAATATTCTCATGCGGTGAAACAGATAAATGATTTATGGGTTGGAAAGGCTCAGGAAAGAAATGCTGCACTAATTCATACTGTTAGATTGATGTGCTGCTATTTAATTTCTCTTTAAAGGGGCAGGTGACCCCTGGAAGCAGTGGCAAATGATTTCAAATGCTTCCTCAACACA